>PVJA010010923.1:0-56080 GCA_004027025.1 Myocastor coypus
TGGTGATGGTGATGGTGGTGGTGATGGTGGTGGTGATGGTGGTGGTGATGGTGATGGTGGTGATGGTGGTGATGGTGGTGATGGTGGTGATGGTGGTGATGGTGATGATGTTGATGGTGATGATGGTGGTGATGGTGGTGATGGTGGTGGTAATGGTGGTGATGGTGGTGATGGTGGTGATGATGATAGCAGCCACACTGCCAGAAACCCCCCAGCGCGGGTACAAGCTGACCATCTGAGGCATGACCCATATCACTATATGTGACAAGACACCTATGTTTGCAGCAGGAGATAGATCTGACGCTCCCGTTCCAGATTTGTATGAAGTCTTGGACTGGTGGCTGGGATGCGCATGTACCCCTTGCGCACGCCACAGAGAAGGCATCCTCTCTAATCCTAGCATTTTTCCTGAGGTTACCCATCCCAAGTGAAGCCCTCCAAGTGACCCTGATGCCGAGCTTTCCCCAATTCTTTAGATCGAATGTGAATCAAACTGTGTCTTCCTTTCTGTCGTCCACAATGAGACTGCCACGCACGTCCGCCAGCCTCCTGGGACATGTGCTGGAATCTTGTGTGACTATACACGTCCCTGAAGGGGCGGCGTCCAGAATGCAGGTAGGAAAGGACTGACAGTTGGCTCTTTCGCCCCGTTTTGAGCCTCCATGTAAATGCTTACATTTAACTCATGTCCTGGGTCGTGCCCCTGAGCTGCAGGGGCACATCATTCCTTCGGAAGACACAGGATCTTGGTGAGTGTTCGGGAGACAGAACACGGTGGCTGACCCCACTCACTGACGGGTAACACTACCTGCCATCCTGCCTTTCTCAGATGTACAAAAGGCTGTAATATGTGCTATATAAAAACCAGAGTGTGTGCGTGTGTGTGTGTGTGTGTGTGTGTGTGTGTGTGTGTGTGTGTGTCTGGCTGTGTGTCTGTGTCTATCTTACCAAGAAGTTGGGCTGAATTTCCAAAGCCAGGAAAATCATATGCCCAACCCAATTCTGAACTGAGGAACTTTCCACACTGAAATTATAAAATAATCCACGCTCCTCTCCAAGAATCTCACCCTCTAATCCACTCAAAGATTCTCCCTCTTTGTGCTTTCTCTAATTCCCACCACAAACATCTTTTAACAGATGTCTTTTTTTTTGCGGGAGGGACCAGGTTTAAACTCACAACCTTATACTTGCCAGGCAGGAAATTATGCCACAGAGCTATCTCCCCAGCCCCTCTTTTAACAGATTTGATCCCTTTTATTGTCTTTGCTGAGATACTTGCAGTCTAACAAAATATTTAGCCCGAAGAAGAAAGCTCCAACAGTAGAGTGTTCTCTGTGTAAGGTGGTAGAATAACCCTGCTAGGACGAGGGTAGGAGTTGCAGAGTGTTTGGTGCCTCCAATACCCTGCTATGATGAAGCTCTTACTGACATATAAACCCATTTATCAGCTCCTTTGGTCTTGGAATCCTAGGTATGGGAACAAATTTCTGTTCCCTGTGGACACTGGAATACTCTCTGTGTCTAGATGGTTTGAAGATTCAGCAATCTTGCATACAGAAAAAGACAGGAAGGCTTTCACAGACTGGATTAATTGTGTTAATGGGTTGTTGCTATATAAAAGGACTTAAATATTTATTTTGTTGTTGTTCTTTGTGTCATCCTCATGGATTTACATTTCAGTAGCTTCTCTTCAAATAGTTCCTTAGTCATCTGGCTACTTCCGAAGACAGCCGTGGAAATAGATCTCATTTACTTTAGGGCAAACCTTGCATAAAATCGCTGAGAATTTTCTCTGGAGGTTGTGTGTACTGCGGAGTCTTTGCTAAGTGTCTTTCTCAGAACAGCTTTCTGTGTTCCAGGAGACATTTGGTGAAGACAGTTAATTTGTTTTCTTTTTCCATTAATCGTTCTAAGGAGCCAGGCTGATTGCTCTGTTGCATTAAGGTCACAGCTTTCTCGTTACCATGACCCACACGGTGCTTTGGCAACTTAGAAAGGTGTTTTGTTTTTGTTGTTTTTGTTTTTTTTTTAATGTCAGATGTATGGCATGAAAGCAGGAAGTGGCAGACTCAGACCCACTACCCGTGATCAAGTAAGTGCACGTGGGCCTTCATGCGCACATAAACACACACACACACACACACACACACACACACATACACAGGGTAGCCAAGGCACATTTTGTGGAACAAATATTATCACATTTTGTTGCAGGAGACAAGATGTACCAAATTCTCCAATACTTCCCATTAATTATCTAGTCACAGTTCCTGTTCCCACCACACTCCTAAAGAGCACAGTTAGTGTTCAAAGGCTTCCCTCTGTCAGGACCTAGGGCCATCGCCACTTGCTGGGATGTCTTATCTGAAGGAATGAATTGAACATATCAGTCACAGATCCCTGCTAAAGTGCAGACTGTGGGCACCCTCCTCCTCCTGCTCGCCTGGGAATTGGAAAGGTGGGTGGAACTTCAGCCCTAGCACAACCACTATGCATTAGAATCTGCAATGCAGTAAGATTCTCTGCTATTTCAATGGGCAGTAGCATCTGAGGAGTACTAGGCAGGACTTGTGACTTTCAAACTTGTGTGCCCCAACTCACATAAGAACAAAATTTTAAGGTGAACAGGCATGGTGGCACACACACCTGTAATTCCAGCTCTCAGGAGGCTGAGGCAGGAAGATGATCCCCATAGGCTACATCAGGAATTCAAGGCCAAGCTCAACAGCATGGTGAGAACCTGGTTCAACCATGCTGCTGTGAGCACCCCAACTTCTTCCCTGGGTGTCGGTAGCAACCACCATCACCCCAGATGCGGCAACCAGAGCTGCGTACAGATAGGGCCAGATGCACCAAGGGAGAAGAGTCGCCTGCGTCGTCTAGATGAATGACTAAAGAGACCACTGCCAAATGTGTACAAGGTATCCTTGCCGCTCCGGATGTCACATGTCCCTCTGCCCCACCCCCACCCATCAGGTCACAGTGTGATAAACAGGAGGTAGTGGTAGTGACAAAGCAGAGCTTATTTACTGTTTAGCAGGTGCTGAAGATACCCATCTGGTGCTGGGTGTGGCGGTGCATGTCTGTATCCCAGTGTCTAGGAATCTGAGACAGGAGGATTGTAAGTTTGAGCCGGCCTGGACAGAAAAGGAAAGGAAGGAAAAGGAAAAGAAGGGAGGGGAGGAGAGGAGGGGAGGGGAGAGGAAGGGAGAGGAAGAGAAAGCCCATTAGCTGGCTACAGAGCTGGCCCACTCTGTGACACACACTGCGGTTGGACACTCGGTCCCCTGAGTGCTCAGGAACATCTTTGAGTGAGGCTCCCCTCACGACCCCCCCCCATGTCTACCCAAAATAACCCCAGTCCAAGACATGGGAAGGAAGCAAAGCAGTGCAGACTGGCTGCGATACGTATTTCCTCTATTGTTTCCCTTATTTTTCCTTTTCTTTGTACCTATTACATCAGGACCCTGATTTTTTATAAAGAGGAAAAAGAAAAAAGTTGTTGCTTCCACCAGGTGGCTGCCAGTTATTTCTGTGTGCCCAAAAACCTGACAAGAAGGCCCTTAACTGCTGCACTCTTCCAAGTTCCCAATTCAGAAGAGAACAGTTAACAGCCTCCTGTCCTTCTGTTAAACTCCTGCCGAGTTGACTAAAAATCTAGTTAATGGAGTCTAGTGATTCGCCTGCAGTATGAATATTCCTGGATCAAAAGGCTCACAATGATAGTGTCACTTGCCATATTGGGTTGCCTTGACTGCCTTTGGCAGAATTTCCCACTCCGACCATCCCTGGACCCACGCCAGTCGTATCAACAAAGCTCCAGGTCTTACCCAGGATGGGGTTAGTATTAATTACCAGATCTGTGTGCCAACCAGGGTAAAAAAGCCCCTCTCATTAATTGTGTAGGAGAAAAAAAAAAAACTTTTTGAGAAAGAACAAATAATATGTAAAGTAAGCAAAGTGAAATTCATGAGTTGTTTTCTAGTGAAATTTTCTCAATCACCTAAGGAAGAGAATTTTCCCAACCTTTTTGTTCAGGACACTCCTTCTCTGGCCTAGGAAACCTTCTGTGAGGAAGAAAAGTCCTAGGCGCTCCTGTGGCTTGGGGAGCCCTAAGACAGTGTCACTATCTGGGGGGCACTGTGAGGTACAGAGGCCAGCTGGCCACACCTGGAGACAGGCTTGGTTGTCAGGATCTAGAGGTTGGGGTCACACTGCTGGCCTCCAGGAACTGCGAGACCCCACAGCACACAGCACAGCCCCACCCCCAGCAATGAAAGGATCCTGGAAAAGGACGTGCTCTGGGTCATATAATATTTCTCCCTACCCAAATCCATTGCCTTCCATGATAATGGACTTTCTGAACCTAGACTATAATAGAAGTCACTCGCATTCCATTCAGGTCTTCTAGTAGCTAGAATCAGAATACATACCTGATAGCTTTCTCACAAGACAGTTTTGAAAACTAGTTTCAACAAACAGGTGCAGGGGCCGGCCGGGGGTTCAACTCCCTAGGGCCTGCCGTACCAGCCCCGGCCCCCCAGGGCACACCAAGACAGCAAATGAGACTGGGCGTGGTGGCCCGTGCCTGCAATCCCAGCTCTCGGAAGGCTACACACAGGCAGATCACTACGAGCCCAAGCTAGTAGTGAGACCCTGAACACCTGTAAACCCTTCCCTAAAAAATACAAGAAAATACTCTAGGTTCAAAATCCATTTGGAAAGTTCATCTTTTAGGGTCCGGGGAATATAACCCACGGGATCATTATTCCCTCAGCTTGAGGTTCACAGTGAAGGTGCCCCGCCCCCCAGGCCTCCGAGGACCCGCCCTTTCACATCACGCACACTTGACAAACACAGACTATCTAGTCAGACATCACTGAGTTCCGCTTCTGGATCTGCAGCTTGCTAGCTGCACGACTTCAGTCACTTTACCCTACCCAGGCCACAGTTTTTGTCCTCGGTGACACCATGGATGAAAGGTGCTCCTAGCTCTTTGCCTTTGGAGGAACCCAGGAGGCAGTGCCTGGGAGGCACAATGCGTGGGCGTGGCATGTTGTAAGCACTCCCTCGGGCTCTGTTCTCAGTCTTTGTTGCCTGTTGCGTGGGTGGAAGCTAGCCGCAAGCACACACCCTTGCCCAGTGCTAAGAGAAGCCTTCTAGCCGGCAGAAGAAAAGGCCCAATAAATTCTGCATCCCTGCACCTGTAATCCCAGTGCTTGGGAGGCTGAAAACAGGAGGATCCTGTAGTGATCCTACAGTAGGATCTATGTGGTAAGACCCCGTCGATCTTGTACTAAATACATAAAAAAATTAGTAAAATTCTGCATCCGTGGGGATTTTGCAAAGCAGAGATCAGATGATGAGGAGCATGGCCACAAGCTCTAGTCACAGTTTTGCTGCAGGATTGTTAAAGGAACTCTGTTTCAAAGAAGCGCAAGGTCCTAGTGACAGAGAGGACGCCAAGGAAGAGCCCAAGGAAGCAGTGTTGGTGGCTAGGCTGGGGGCTTGGGGTGGGAGGAGTCTGTACATGAGCTCTAAACAAGAAGACACTACTGCTACCTCTGGGAGTGCCCTGGGCCACAGCGCTGCGTCCTGCGTTGAGCCTGGGCAAGGCCTCTCCCAAGAGACCTTCTTTCCACACATGCAGGGACCGGCATTGTTGAGGTTGTGATCATTCCTCTGGCTATGAGCTCGGTAAGGTTGAGCTGCTCTGTGACTTCCTCGGGGTGCAGTTTCCTAACTACAGGCGTCATGTCTTTTCATGCATATTTATCCAGGAGGGCACCTCAGTGCCACTTACGTACTTTTTATTTTTAAAATGTGCTCATCCCAAGCTCTGCATTAACATTTCTGAGTCAGGAGATCCAGCATCAGCTAGACACCCTCAGACCTCCCTGCTTTAATTGCCGCGGCTGAATCTAGCCAAGAATCACCGAGGCTGTCCGAGGTATGTGACTTTGTCCCAAGCGTATGCTTGGCGATATATGGAGATACGCTTGACCCTCCTGAATGGCAAGCGGAGTGGGAATACCAGAGGCTATGGCCTTAGAATCGCTGACGGTGAGCTCCCCAGCACGCACAAGGTGCCCTCTCAGCAAAGAATTATCTGCCATGATGTCAGCGGTGCTGAGCCTCCAGGATGCCGGCCACTGTGGAGGATAGAATATACGGAAGGACACTTCTGTCACTCTTCTGATTTCTATGTCCATCTCTCCTATTTTGTGTTCTATTGGACAACTTAAGCTTTTTTCCCATAGAAGTTATAAAAAGATAGGAAAAGGTCCTGTTACTTTAAGACAGGAAGCTTGAGAGCCAGAATGAGCTAAGTCAAGGCCTCAGGACTGTGAACCCCCACTTGCAGAACTGTGGGTTTCTGGCCTAGCCCTGAGAGCATTAATAATATCTCCCCTGGGCCGGGCATGGTGGCTCATGCCTGTAATCCCAGCACTCGGGAGGCTGAGGCAGGAGGATTGATGCGAGTTCGAGACCAGCCTGGGCCACAAAAGTGAGCTCATGACCAGCCTCAACTGCATAGCGAGACCCTGTCTCAAAAAGACAAAATAAATAAATAAATAAATAATAATGTCTCCCCTGGGGCCAGGGAAATAGCTCATAGAATAAGCCCTTGCCTGGCCAGTACAAGGGCCTGAGTTCAATCCCCAATCCCATAAAAACTAAATTAATAATAATAATAATAATAATAATAATGTCCCCCCTTCCACCATGGCCTCCCTAGGAACCAACAGAGATAAACACTCAGTGGCTATTCACTGAGCAGGGATGGAAGTCCCAGCCTCCCTGTATTATCCTGTGCACTTTGTCAAATAGGTTTTCAGTTCTATGTCCAATTCTAAAAAATGGCAGTAAACTCAATTAGACATCTCACTTTTTAGTCATCAATTGAATGTTTTTGACACCTTCAAGAGGCACTGTCCTGGCTAACGGATGGGGACCCACATCCTCTGAGCCTATTTGATTTGTTAACTCATTTCAGAAGACTCACTGGAAAATATTTTCTGCTTCAACCGCGTTTGAAATGATTTGTCCAATATCCTAGTTCCGTTTTCCACTTCCCTGAGCCTTTGAGGCAGAGTCTAATTCTCTTGGTCAAGATGTCTCAGCGCTCTGGCCCCAGCCTGCCTGAGCCCACGTTTGGCTGTCCAGCTGTGAAGATGGAAGAGCAGCATGTTACTCCAACTGCGGCATTCGTCAGGTCGCCCAGCTCACTGCCCCTGCATAAGGTCAGTGCTCTGTGTCGTCTTCCACAAGCCCCAGGAAGAGTAGGGTGAAACACTCGGCACACGCTCACATGTGAGACTGGCTCTTTTGATCCAGTCCCTAAGAGGACTTTGGGGCTGGGTAAAGGGCATTCAGGGCAGCTCTCTCCTACCAGGCAAAGGGCAAGCAGGAAGAAAGATTCCAGTAATTAATAGTTTTTATAAATAGTTATTTAATCATGACAGCTTGGTGCCATTTATTTAGAGCTTCTTTTATATGTATCATTTCCTATGTGGAAGATAATGGTGCCATCTTGCTAAAGGTGTTATGTCTCTTGCATGGTTCTGGCAGCCCTATCTAGGAAGGAAGCGCCTTTACGATCTCCATTTTGCGTTTGCTTTACACTTGGTTGAGCTGGGAAGAGCCAGTATTACTGGGTGCTGTCCACATCCTGGGTCCTGTGTGAAGCAATGAATATCATGACGCATGAAATTCTCATGACTTCCTCCGGAGCTAGGTTTTTGCAAATGAAGAATTTGGGTCACTGATTGATATGTTGACCCTACCAAATTTAGAAGCCCGGGGAACTGGTCCATGCTAGATCCTACTCCATTCTTTCTGACCCAAAGAGTAGACGCCTGACCATAATACCTTAGGAGGAAAGAAGATAAGCCACTCGAATGTGTGTTCCAAGACCCCCAGAGGCCTGCACTGTGCCGAGTTCTGTGTCCCAGGTCCGTCCGCTGGGGTTCTTCCCATACTGTATCACAACCGTGTACAAGACAGAGACTGTCCTTCAGGGACCCCGGGGTCAGCACGAGGCTTATCAAGTCACCGCTTGCCCACTGACAGGGATAGGACCTGCATACCTACTGTCACCTCCCTAGGGCAGTGGCCTTGGAACATGTAGATGTTATCACTGGGACTGAGGTCCGTGGGCAGCAGTAATACCTGGGACTGAAGATAGGTGGTCTCGGAAAACAGCACCGTGGCCCACAGCGGGATGAAGTCCCATCCTGAGGTGGCAGACCTGGACATAGCAGGAAACCTTACGTATCTGTCGTATGTACTGCAAAAATCCCTCCCAACCTGGGCCCGGTGAAGGGGTGGGTTTCAGCATTCAGTCCATATCTGTGTGCTATGTCTAAGATCTTTTATCCCCTAAGAACAAAGTTGTGTGGTTTATTTGGGAGAGAAATGAAGGTAACACGATGCCATTACGTCGCAGACAGTTGATAAATGGTTTGCGGTAACAGCTTAAGTGTCTTAAGCCAAGCTTGACACAGTGGTATTATTAAGCAACAATGCCCAAGATTTTCCTACAGGCCCTGTTGATTCTTTTAACCTACCTACATAGCTAAGTTTTCAGTGCTACTCTGAGGTTTCACAGATTACCAGTATTTTCCAGGGGAGGAGAAAGTAACCCAATTACAGAAAAACATGGTTATCCAATCTGTACATAATGCAAAGATTTGCAACGAAAGCGTTACGTGGTGTGAACATTTGTGCTCAAGTATCACCGAAGTCCTTCCTTGATTTGTTTCTAGTCAAAGCTTACCATAAACAAGGTGACAAGGTGCTGAAAGAGGAAAGGAAGGAAGGAGGAAAGAGAAAAAGAAAAGGAAAGAGAGGAAGGGGGCTGCTTTTTTTTCTGTCCAGCTTTGAAGAGCTTCACAGATAGTTTATCAGCTGTTGGCCGACTCTTGAAAGTAGCAACTCCCTGGGCCAGGAGAGTGGTCCATATGGCATTCAACTTTCTAAGTGAGTGGGGGGCTTGGGGGCAGGAGCGGAGGGCAGCCCAGGCCCCTTAGTGATGCCTGCTCCTGCTAGTGGCTTCTAATACCAGGGAACAGCAGGGCAGGGGACACGGGATGTGCGTTTGGGCGTGAGGGAATTGCTCTGAGACGCCCCGCTTGCGGACAGGAACTAGAGACGCGGAGGCCCGCACACATTTGTTGATGCACCTTAGAAATAAATGTGGGTATCCAGCTCGAAGAACTCCCGAGCGCCAGCACACACAAAGAAACGCTGCTAGTGATTTTACACCATCTTCCTGAGCTCGGCGGGGCAAGGAGGCGTAGCACGAGAAATACGGAAATAACGCAGCTTGCTTTAGAAAGGAAGAGAGGCTCAAATAAACCCAAGACACCCGAGGCATAAGACTATTTTCTGCCGTCAGATTTTCCCTTTATAACTTGAGACATGGCAGCAGTCTAAGTCCGGTTCAAACAATAACTTAAAACCCCAAAAAGGGAAAAAGAAAAACAAAAATAAAACCAGACCCGGGGCATCCCTCGGTCCCTACAAAACACCAAGTAAGTGTCGAGCCGCACGCACTATTACTATTAAATTTAATATTGTCATAGCCAAATTGTGGGCTCGGGGGAAGGCCTTCCTCCCCAATCCTTTTTAGGGGAAAGGGGGAAAGGGTTGGGAGGGGTGGGGGTACCAAGCCAATCAAAGTTAAAATAAAGTCTCTTTCTAGCAAGACTACTGTCTATAACATGTTGTTCCTTATAGAAAGTGGGATATGGTGGCATTTGCTTGATTAACTTGCTCGACAAAAGTGACAGCTGCTGTGTGTGCATGCGGATAAGCTGCACCGCGCAGTTCCGCCTTTGTACATCTGTCAGCAAAAAGGGAAGAATAAAGAGTGAAAAGAGACAAATTGGTCCCAAAAGACTCTCCATTCAACTTAGGAGGTTTGCCCCATTCAGGCGCGCACTGTGTGCCTCAAGTACTGAGAGCTTATTCAATTTCATTCACTCTTTCGAATGAACCCACAAGTGTTTAATTTCTTATTCTGTCGCCTCAAAAGAGGGGGAGGGGTGGAGAGGAAGGAGGAGGAGGAGGAGGAGGAGGGGCCCCCGCGGCCTGGCTGGGTGATCCAGGCCGCACATATTAACTCATGGCTGATTTCTGCTTGCGCGCTCAGTGCCCAGGCGCTGTACCCCATCTGAACGGTTCAATGTGGGGCCGGCAGCAGGCTCCTCACCTCCTGGCTGGCGGATTCAAAACCACAGGATAGATACGGAGGGCGCCCTGCGAGGTTGAGTGTTTGTCTTGCCTAGCTAGGGCCAGTGGTCTCAAGCCTGTGTTTCTTAACAGGAATGGGGTGGCTGGCTCCCCGGAGTAAAGTCGGAATGAGGGGCTTGGCCAATATGTAGGGGGTTCTCCCACCCTCCCTCCCTCAGGAAGAGAAAAAAAAAAAAAATGAGACCCACACGCAGTGAGAAGTAGCAAGAGGGGAATATGGTTTCCTGAGATTAAAAATAAAGCAAGAGGAAACGGTGCTATCGGAGGCAGAGCGCAGCTGCACGTGGGGAGACACATGTTAACTTTTTGAAAGCAGCAGGCTTTCCCTTCCTGATTCTGAGCCCCAACATCAGAGCCTGCCCCTCTGGCCGCCTGTAAAGTGGCGGTGCCTTGGGGACTTGAGGTGTTTCCTGCCCGGGGCCTGGGCAGCCTCCAGGGCACCTGCATGGCCATCCTGCTGCCTGCCTGCCGCCCAGCCTGCCTTCTCTTTTGAAACCCAGTGCTCCTCCCGCTCCCGGACCACCATCCGCGGTGTCCCTGACCCAGGTCTTCCTTTGTCGACTGCTTCTTGGAAACCCCTGAAAGCCGGCTCTCGCTCCCAGAAAGATCACGCTTTTTCTGATGAAAACTCCTTTTCCCCAAATCTCACATTCACAAAGTGAGCATAGATCTGGCTCTAAACCTACTTGAAGAACTTGGGAAAAGTATTCCGGGATGCAGTTACAATTGCAGGTCTGGGTTTGATTGTCTTTGAGCTCTGGGGCTCTGGCGGAGCCTTCTAGGTTGCAGACTTGGGTCTTTCTGTTCGCTGCCCGGAAACGTACCTCGTGGTTTGGCCAGAAGCACTCCCTTTACCCATTTACCTGAGCTGTTTAGTGTGACAGGATAGAAATTATGTGGCTATGCAGACTGTCTTCATATTGAGATCAGTGACTGAAAACCACCTTAGCCCTGAAAAACAGCTCCTAAAGCCCATGCGGATTTTCCTAGGTATGAACTTCAGCTTTGGTTCACAAAACTCTCATGACTCGTGACTGTAGAAAGTTTAATGTGTACACATTATGAAATTAGCCCCTAATGTGATTAACCAGCTCTGCTTTAACAAGACAAAGTTGGCACTCCGCTTTATCTTTCTGTTCTGTACAAGAGCTGCACTCCTTATTTTAGAGTATGATTTTTATAATCATTTCTATATGGTATGCAAATTTCCTTTTCAGTTGCTTACGTCAATCTGCTTGTGAATTAATGCAGATAACTCTAAATGCAGTTCCCATACCTATGAAGCGCCCAGGGGAGTGGGCCGGTGCCGTTCATGAGCACTCAGAATTTGGTTCCTGCCTTGAGTGTTTCTCCTACCTCTTTGCTCCTTGCATGGGTGCCAGCAAGTAGTTTTGAGATCAGTTGTTGCCCCTTTGGCGTGGATAACTGCAGGAGGGTAGGCCACCAACACGAGAATTTCATCTTTGACATCACTGAGCCCAAGACAGTTGAGATGGCTTAGAGGTGTGAGTGTGGGTTGTAACTATACATTTTCTCAAACAATAGATTGCTTTGAAAGGCCAGAGGCTAAAGGCAGGGGGGTCCATTTTCTCAATGCACAGGGGGGCCTATGGTTAAATACCCAATATATCCAGAGAAAAATAGGCCCGGAAAAAAGGTATTGTTAACAGTGGTCAGTTGGTTAATGCCCAGCCTGCACACCTGCCCCTAGAGACCCAGGTGGTAGACCAGGCCTGGCCAGAAGCTGACTGGGGCATAATCACGTAGCTCTCATTATGTAACCTCTCTGGAGGAGAAAAGCAGTCTGCAGGTATGTGAGAGAGCCCTTCTTTTTCTTTCGATGTCACAGTTCCCTGGTCTGCCCGCCCAATGTGGGGTGCTGGCCTCTGAGGTTTGCTAGAGACTTGTCTCTGGAGCAGGAGTCACAGGCAGGTGTGCCCTGGCTTTGCTGCAATGGGTCTTGCTGCCCGGCAGGGGTATAGGATGGCTGGACAGCTGAGGTGGGGATGGAAATCAGGACCGTACACTTACCAGGAGATGTTCCATTTTTCTGTTCACGGTTTGACCACCAGTTACATTTCTACTCGATTTCTTATGCACTCAGTGATGTCTGAAGTCACTCTGCATTCAGAAAAGCAACAGATCTCCCTTTGCTGTCTGCGCCAGACATGTCCGGCATGTGGGACAGCAGGGCTTGGGGTCTAATCCAAAGAGAGAGAGAGCAGCAGTATATCCCACCCCTGGGTGTCTCAAGTTCAAAATGGAAAAGGTGTTGTTCACAGTGTCTTGCTGGTCATTGAAGTTGGTGCAAAGTAGGACATGAAGCTATAGAAAAACTTAGCTTTGTAGGGAAATCGTGGTCTTTAGCAGGTCTAAGGGTCCCATGCAAGAAAAATCTACAGCACAAATTGAAAGCCAGTTTATTATGTATGGCTTACTACATTAGCTTTTCCCTTTTTAAATTAAAAAAAAAAATCATTCATGTATTGATTTATTTATTTGGTTCAGGGTCTCGCTACACAGCACAGACTGACAGTGATCTGCCTGTCTCCGCCTCCCCAGGGCTGGGATTGCAGGTGTGTGCCACCATACCCGGTTTTGAGGATGGGGGTTGGCTCGGCACCAGCAGACATAGCATGTGGTACCAGGGATTGAACCCAGATCCTTGTGCTTGCCAGGCAGGCACTTAAACCACCGAGCTAGCTCCCCAGCCCAACTTTTTCTTCTTTTTTTATAGAGAATGAATACACACAAATATTATAGGTTATAGAAACCAAGCTGGAACTTCAAAAACCACCAATCCTTGCGGAGGTTAGGAGAGCCCGGTGAGCTTAATTCACGTAACCCTGAGAAGAGTCCCTGGCACGTCATGAATGTTCGCCGTCATTGTTTTTATTTTGCTATTGGTTACCAAAATGGGTTCTGGTAATATAAATACTCTAAGGACTATTAATAATTGGCTTAGCCAAATACATTTGGAAAAACCCTCAATTAAATGGAGCTCCTTAGTACAGGACTTCCTGAGCATTTAATTTACTAAAGTCACATAGCAACCCAGAGCCCCCAGTAATATTCAGGCAGGGTACACAGTATGCATGTGTGTGTTCACATAACTGTCCATGGTCCAGCAAAGACAGGAAAGCTTCCAAAGCCATGACCTTGTGGACCTGTAGTCGTCCCCCAGAAGGGGTCTCCCTAACTTTGAAGTCCAGGACTGGAACCCCGAGTGGGGAATGCCACCCTCCTTCCAGATACCTGGCCCCTGGCCTTTGACGTACACATGGTGTTCTTTGATTACTACACGTTATCAGTGTCCAGGTCACATTTCTGAAGGCGTCTGAGGCCTAAATCCGTGAGCTTCAGAACCACCTTGGTTTCAAAAGGTGCTTGCCATTTCAAACCAAGCCCCCATCGTAGACAAAGAGAAGGCTCACTCCTGCTCAGAGTGCTGCCGTCCACCTCTATGTCACGGCTTAAGTAAAGGAAAAGACACAAACTCTGGCTCGGTTCGTCTGGGCTGCGAGCCATGCGATAAGAGGTCACTGGTGTGAGTTACTATGGTAATTGAGTAGTATCAGCAATAGTTTTGCTCTCATGAGCATTAAAGCACATAATAATAGGCAAACAACAGTGGTTAAAGCAAGCAGGTAGGATTACTATGTTCTTTTGTCAGAAGTATATAATGTCTTGTAGTCAGTTTTAAAGACTTCTCAACCCCCAAATCCACCCCACCGTCACCTGCTGAGTAATTTTGTGTGCTTAATCTCCTGGCCTCCACTCCGAGCGCTCTGCTAATTTGAGACAAATGGGCATTTCTGACATTAAATAGGGTGGCAAGGGAACCCTGACCTAGAAAACCTGCATTCTAAAGCACTGCAAAAAAAATATTCTTTCGGCAGTTCTGTTAAGACTCCTTTGAAGGACCAGAGGGAGAGAAAATCAGCTGTCGCCGAAATGAGAGGTTGCAGCCTTTGAAGGAAAGATTGTTCTGTATGTTTTGTTTTGCTTTATTTTGTGTTTGAGGGAGGGGTTTTTTTTTGTTTGTTTTCAAGGGTGGGGGGGCCTTGCAGAACAAGAAAAAGGGTGGGGGGAAGGAAAGAAAAGTTGCCGAGAATCCCCACTCCCAACTTCCCCCATAAAACTTGTCACTTCGCATTGCCATCCGCTACCCCAACAATAATCACTCCGTGCCTATTGCTAATTGCAAGCACAGCTGAAGCCCAGCGGGAAGCCCTTGCACAGTCTCAGGCCTTTCTACCAGGCTCAATCTGTTGTATGGCTCTTGTTCACACACAAAAAAACTACCAGCAAAGGCAGAAAGAGGCAGAGTCACAGGTTTCTTGTAATCCCTCTGCCTCCCTGCTGGCAGCCCGGCCCTAGAAGCATTCCTGGTTTTGTCCTCCTCTTTACAAAATCTGAAGTGACCTTAAGCTACGAGCATGTCAGCTTTTGAATGTGGAGTTGCCGGCTCCTTCAGGTGCATTAGGGAGCAGGGGGGCTACATCTGGCTTCTGTGTGTCTGTTTGCAGCACCCCTGGGGCGAGCTGTGGCTTCCTGTAACATGTAAAATATGAGTGTGAACTCAGAGTTCATGGCAAGGAACAGGAGGTCATGCCTCCATTCAGTTCTAAGTAGAGACACTGGGAGTTTGCAGATGTTTTTCTGTATGTGTAATGACACCACCCCCCTCCACAGCCACCAAGCAACCCAGCGCCGTTTTTTGATAAAATGTGCCACAATCAGTGTGCTACTTGCAGATTTATTCATATCAATTTTTGCAATTTATATATTCAGAGACAAGATTGCTATTTCGGCAACTTTATGTTGGATGTTATGCCTTTGCATCTAGAGAAAGCAGGAAGAAAGGAGTGCAGGGCGAGGAGGGTGGGCAGAAAAAGAAAAGAAATTGAGTCTGCTCCTTGGGCCACTGGCTGGGGTGTCGTCAAGGAGACAAGACGGCGGCCCCAAGGGTCTGTGGCCCCTTTTTGCCCAGCAGTCACTTCTGCCTGGGCTGGGAGCTGGGGCAGCTTGTGGCCCAGAAGGCCCAGTCATGGCAGCTGAGGAGAGGCGCGCTCCAGGGACGGGGCTGTCTGCCCGGTGCACAACCTCAGGCCACTTGAAGAACGACCTCGACACCCTCCCAGGGGTCAAGAACAGGTGGCGCAGAACCTTGGCCTGACCTCCTCCGCGGGGCCCCAGCCAGGCTGCCCCACCTGTCCTTCCCACCCTGCCGTCCTCTGAGGAGGTGAGGGAGTTAAGGGACCCTCCTGCGCCATTCCTGCTTGCAGGGTGTCTGCTCCCAGCCCGAGCCGGAGCCACACGCTGTATTGTCCCTGAAAGATGTTGGTGGAGTGAATGTGGGAATTAAGCCTGGGAGCCCGGGGAGTAAGTGCTCCGCAGTGCGACAGTGTTAATTGCCAAGACCGGTGCAAAGATCATTGCAAAGCATTTAAGAAATACATGATTTTTATTAGTATAACGGTTCCACGTAGGAGTTATTTCTCAGCAAAGGGCAAAAGCTTCGCCTGCCTCACAGTATTAGCCTAATGCTACTTAATTGTTTCCTAAAATAAGGGCTTCCCGAGCACACATTCCAAACCCAACCAAGTCTGTGGTGGTGGGGGGTGGGGGAGTGGGAGCTGCTGCCGTTCTGGGAGACCCGGAGCTCAGAGTTGGCGGGGGCCTCTTGACCAAACCCCACGCTTGGAAACCAGGGGTGTGGGGGCAGCCTGGGGACAAGGACCTGCGGGAGCGCAGAGTAGGGGGGCGCGTGCACACATGCGCGCACGGTGCAGAAAATGGGGCTTTCTTCTGTTGTTGGGATTCGAGGCCCTTGTGAGGATTCTCGGTTCTCATCTCTGGGCTGCGCTGAATTCCGCTTCCCAGATTTAGAAATGTTGGCCCCGTGGCATGTTTTAAATAAATCCAATAAGTGACTGAGCAAATGCTACCAGATTTGTTCTTTGTTCTTCCCAGTCTCAACACTCGACCTTGAGAAACAGCTTCAGTCCTGGGATTAAACGAAACGCCTCTGTGCATCTGACAGAGAATCCGTCTTTCTTTCTGTACAGCATGGCTAGGCGTTCCAGATTAGAATCCACACATTGCTAAATATTCTTGACCAAAGTTTCCTTTCCAGCAGGAGCACTGGTTTTTGTTCTCTCTCCCTCCCTCCTTCCCTCCCTCTTCCTCCCTCCCTCTCTCCCCCTCCCTCCCTCCTTCTCCTCCTCCTCCTCCTCCTTCTTTCTTCTTCTTCTTCTTCTTCTTCTTCTTCTTCTTCTTCTTCTTTTTCTCTCTCTCTCTCTCTCTCTCTCTCTCTCTCTCTCTCTCTCTCTCTCTCTCTCCCCCTCTCTCTCCCTCTTCCTTTCTATTTTGGATATGGCTTACAGATGTGACATAAGCTATCCCGTCCTAACCACTTCGGACTGCACAGCTCTGTAGTGCTACCTAGAATGCCACACAACCGATCTTTAGAGCATGTTTTTCTCCATGCAGAACTGAAGCTCTCTACCTGTCTACTACCCATGCCTTTTCTGCTCGCTTGGTTAGCCCCTGCCAAGCCCACTATGCTTCCATTCCTACGAATGTGAGGACTCCAGATGCCTCACATCAGCAAAAGCCAGCAGCGGCTGTCTTTTGGCGTCCAGATTATTTTCCTTTGCGTCGTGTCCTAAAGGGTCATCGGTGCGGCGAATGGTAGGATTTCCACACTTGGAGAGGTTGGGCGTCATGGCGCTGCGTGGGCGCCTTTGCTCATCTGTGCTTCCCCTGATGGAGTCAGATCGCTTCCGCCCAATGAATAGCGCCGCTGCGTGAGGGCTTACCGGTGCCGCTTTGGAGTCTGCGCCTTCCCAGAGGTGCTGCCTTGCCAGCCTTTCCGTGGGGCACTGGCAGTGGGGACAGGAATGGTACTTCCACTGGAGTATAGAGGGTGTGGCTGGGACTTAGGCGTAGGCCCAGCTTTCCCACCTCAGACACCCCTGCGTGGTGAAGTCCAATCATTGCACCCCACGCAGTGACGGCCCGCCCCACTGAAGCAGGGTTGCTGAAGAAAGAAAGCCCGGTGTGACTTACAGCCTGGCTTCGGCTAGCTTGTGTGGTTTTCTGAGACTGCCGACAGGGTAACAAGACCGTGTTTTAAAAGACATAGGCTGTGTCTTCCAGAGAGACCCCCCCCCAGGCGACCCCGAGTAAGCTAGGCTTTGGAATGCGCTGTCTTGCTTGTCTGCTTTCAGGAAAGATCCTTTGAGACTCAAACCTGTCCTCATGGTAAGACTGAGCGCGGACCAGTTGGCTAGGAGGCCGCTGCTCGGGCCACCAGGAGTCCAATTTGGGGCTTCTCACTTGATCATTCACAGGACATGGTGATGCTTGAGAATTGATGGCCACCGGGTATTTCTCTCCCCTTCCGGCTGACAAACTTGAAGTTTGCCTTGAGTAGATAGATGCTTATTTTAACAAAAGAAGATTGAGGTTATCCCTTAGGCCCTGCCGAGGGGGTAAACATTGTGTTGCTAAACTTCATATGCAACCCAAGATGTTAAGCAGTAACAATGGAAATTGGCTTTTTAAAAGACAATGCCTTTTTCCTGTGAGCAGAGGAAGAAGAAAGGGTCTCTGGTGGGGGCGCAGGTGGTGAGTTTCTCAAACCAAGGGCCTCTGTTTTGTTTTCTTTGGGTACAGGGTCTCACTACAAAGCTCCAACTATAGTGAGCTTCCTGTCTCAGCATCCCCAGCCCTGGGATCCTGGGCGTGCGCCACCCCACCCAGTTCCGGGCCAGCACAGTGCCAATAGGGCTTGGGGGCGACGCAGCATGTACTGCTGCTGTAGGTCAAACTCGGCACCTTACGCTGCCCAGGCAGGCACTTCCACCACTGGGTTACCTCCCCAGCCCCCACACTGAGGTCTTCATGGGGTTGCTGAGCCTCCTCTGTCACGAGCCCTGGGGACGTGGCCACTTTGAAGAGCCACTTCTGCCTCTGGGCTCTTCAATGCGGTGGACTTTTAGACACTCAAAAAAATTACAATGCGAGGGGAAAACCACATTCAGCTAACAGGACCTTTGGGGTGGCTCCTGGGTTCTCCCCTCTGCGCTGTGGCCTCTGGTCTGAGCGCCAGGTGTGGCTTTGTGCTTTTAGCTGAGCATTCTGAAGCTGTGGCTGGGAAACGCCCATCTTTAGGAATAGCTCTGAAACCAGGTTTTTTGTTGTTGTTGTTGTTGTTTTTGGAGGGCTTAGTCCATTTCAGACGTACCTGGTGAAAGCACTTCTCACAGGGTACTTACCTGCATATCCTCAATCTCGCTGCCGCTGCTACTTTTCCCCATTCCCCTTCCCTCCCACCCCTCTTCTTCCTTTATTTATGAAAGCTTGGTTTCCGTTTCCACTTTTTCCTTCTATTCTTTGTTTCCCTTCCTGCCTGCTCCCCACTCCCTACTAGCCCCCCCCCCGACCTTGAACATTCTCTTGGCCTTTCCCAAAGTCTACTCTGCATGTGGGGCCTTATTAATGAGATCGGAGAATGACACTCCCAACCTGAAAGGGATCTGGGACAGGCGCGTGTTCTCTAAAACCAGAGAATGAATTCTAGGAACAGACGGAGGCAAAGAATGTTTATTGGAAGAACAAAGCTTCTGTCCCTGTCCGAGAGAAAGAGGGACAGAAGGGAGGGTCTGAGGGTTGTCCCTGGGAAGCTGTCTCTCCCAGGGACTGTTACAGAGTAAAACCATGCGGTGAGATGGGCCTAAGACCAGGGGAACTCACTTACGTAGGCATGAGGTGGGACAAAGCTATGATCAACCAATGGGATTACAACCACCATTGCTCAGGTAAAATTAAGTCTCTGGTGAAAGTGATTAAGTCCAGGGCCAACTGGGGAGTCGATTCGTGTAGAAAATGGGCGTGAATACACAACGGAAGGCTTTCTGGTAGCCAGTAGCAGTCGGATTAGGATTAGTGGCTCTTCCTGGCTTCCTCAAGGTGATCAATCCCAGGCCCTAATCTTTTTTTTTTTTTTTTTTGTCTTTTTAAGACAGGGTCTCACTATGCAGTTGAGGCTGGTCCTGAGCTCACTTTTGTAGCCCAGGCTGGTCTCGAACTTGCATCAATCCTCCTGCCTCAGCCTCCCGAGTGCTGGGATTACAGGCGTGCGCCACCATGCCCGGCTCCAGGCCCTAATCTTTAGGGAGGTCAGCTTTGATTCCATCTTTGGTCTTCAGGTCGAGCCCAAAGGGGGGTCACTCGTCCCTCTTACGGTCGTAAGGCATCTTGTCTTCTGTGTTATCTCCACTGAGAGCCTGGCCCTGTCGGACTGCCTGTAATATTTCTATCCATTTTAGCTGCTTACAGCATTGAGGCTGCAGTAGTGCTCAGCCCAGGCAGAAGCTCGCCTGCATGAATGGCGCCTCCACCTAGGAAAGCTTTCCAGTGATGTGAGGCGGCAGACAGCGTGTGTCGGGCCCTCGGCACTTCCGCTGATCCTGAGGCTTGCTAGGAGCACCGTGGGCAGCTCAGAGACTGCCCCGCCGGGCACAGGCATTGACACAGGCCACCCGGAAAGTACCCTTTCTTTCCCCTCTGAATCTAACTGTCTCCCTGGTGGTTATTGGCCCTGAGGGACCCACGAGGCAATGGGATTGTTGTTTAGGCTTACAAAGCAGGAGTACTTTGGGAAAAATGCAAAGAAACCATGGATCATGTGGTCCATGGCTCCTAAGTTACCCAACTTGTAAGGAAGAAGCACGTATTGATAGCTTTCAATGCAGAATATATCATTACAGTGTTTCAATACACTGATTAAAGTTGGTGGTCAGAATCTTATTTCCAGCGAATAACTCCTCACCAAAAACAAAGTGAAGCGATTAGCCAGGGAGCGGGGTCCAGGTATTTTATCTTCCCCTTTGATTCTATGCCAATGAGCAAAGTATCATGTGTTCATCAGAGCCAGCTGCTCTGCTGTGACGTGTGGCAGGGTCAAGTCAGAGAAAGGGTACTTTCCAGAGAAAAGATACAAGTCCCCAGCCTAAAATGCAATTAATTACCCAGCAGTTATCAGTTTGGCAGCTCAGAAAGTTTCCTATAACTCTTTGAGTAACGTGCGTTTGGGGCAGTCTTGTTTCTTACTTGGAAAGCGAAGTCAGATAGCTTGGCTGACAGAATAACAGCTAATACTTAGCATTCTGTGTGCCTGGCACTGGGGTAAGCACTCTACACATGATAACACAGTAAATCTCACGCAACAACCCTAAAATGATTTTATTACTATTCCCATTCCCTGGAGGAGAAAACTGAGGCACAGAAGTTCCCTTGGCCTCAAGGTCTGAACTACTGCTTAGCCTTTCCAGTCCTGCTCCATCTGTCACCGAGCTGCTAGACCAGTTTCCTCATCAGTGAAGCGATGAGTGAAGGTATTCCACTCTAGTATTGCTTAGAGTTCAGCTCTGAACCCCCCCCCAGGCATTTTGTGCTTTGCCTTCCAGGCATATGTGGCTGGAATATGCCAGTTTCCAAAGAAATGCATATCTAGAAATGAAGCCACCCTACTGCTGTGCAGTTCCTAGTGAGCTCAAGCTATCAAGAAGAAAAGCCTAAAGACAACAGAATTTTTATTCATTTGAATAAATATTTGCCATTATTCCTTTATATTATATTTATTCATTCATATTTATATGAATTCAGTGGTAAAGTGTGTGAAGTTGTACATTTGTGTATGGCGTGTTAATCAGTCCTTGGACCAAATACCATAAGTTGTTAAAGAGTATCTGATACTGGGATAAATATTCTTGGATATAGGTGTGGGTGGGGCAGCATATATTGGTCTGTATGTGTGTGTGTGTGTATGTGCATGTATTTTGCTGAAAATGACATTCTGCTGAATGTATGGTATGTATGTAAATGTCAACACAAAATTTGTTTAGAAAAAGGCAAAACAGGAAGAACCAAGTTTTCCCCTGGACTGTTTTCATTGGATTTATCACTGTGTTTAAAATTGCTCCTCACTCTTCCTGGTGATGCCTTTAATTTCACAAGATGAATTTTTTCTGTGGTGCAAAAAGGCGCTACTACCTTGCTTGCCCTCTTTGCTGCAGAGTTTATAGCTTATGATGTCTGATTTCAGGACTAAATTTTGGTCAGTGTTGCAGCTTTTCTTTCTCCACAGCTCTGTCGGGAAAATTCAAGCACACTGTGGCGAAGGCAGTTTTTCTAGTTGTTTTTTGCTTTGTAAACAATCTACTCATAGTGAGAAATTTCTGTCACTAACTATGGTGGTGGAGTACCAACAATAAGAAGAGCAGGTAGGATAGCAGAGGAATAAGAAAATTGTTAGTTTTGACCAAGAAACGGCACATCTCATGCCTATCCGAGTTGTTCTTGTCAGGTCCTTTAAGAGGCAGGGTATGGTGATTCACACCTCTAATTCTACTTCCTCAAGGTGGCTAAGGAGGGAAGGTAACAGCGTCATCCTAGTCACTTACTGACTAGGTTACCAAAGTAAAGGGCTTGGTGTGTAGCTAGCTCAGTGACAGAGTACTTGTCTAGTCTGTTGTATGAGGCCCTAACACATCCGAAGAAGAAAAACTACAAAATTGTGGTCTCTCCTCCACTGACTCTTTAAAGTCACTCGGTGTCTTCCTGTGGGAGCGCCCCAGAACTTCCACACTGTGCCACTGAGCCACTTTATAAGGTCATAAAATGTAGATTCTTTTGTACTCCAAGCAAAGCCTAGAGGCAGGTTCAATGGGACCATTCTGCTCCTGGGAGAACTTCAAAGTGAGAAGCTCAGTGAAGACATCTAGAACTAGGGGCTGCTTTTGTACGACCAGTTCATGGCGTGTTCAAGTATTGAGTTGAGTGCAAACAATGTATGCAGATTTGATGGTAAAGAACCAAATTCAAATCTGTCCCCATGGTTACCAGGTGCGTGCCTCTTTTCCTCTTCTAGGAAGCAGGCTCACTGTGTCGGCCTCTGAAGCTCCATGACTCACTGATTAAACATGCTTGCTAGTGTGAAATGTGCAGCCCTGCCCATTGTGAGGGATCGGTGTCCAGTGACTATGGTTGTGCACCAATTGTGCACAAGCTTGTGTATGTGCACGGAGAGGATAACTTACCAGGAATTCTGTACAAGGTAGTACTTTGTTGAAAACAGAAAACTCTAAGGTCTTGTAGAATGGTCTGGTCTGACAGAGGCCAGTGCAAGTTAAGGGGATAAACTGCCTTTGTGGTAAATGTCCATGGAAACATAGTGAATGGCCCTGTCTGTTTTTTGTCCGCATTCCTTGTTTCTGTTGATACTCATCCGTGACGTGATCTGTTCCGAAAACAAATGTCCCATTAATAGCATTGTCTCATATACATATATATGTCATGATGTTGGAGTCAAGAATTAAGACTTTCAGGGACCAGGGAGTTCAATCTCCAGGCCTCCTGTGCCAGTCCTTCTCCTGGGGAGCCATTGAGACTGGGTGCGGTGGCACGCACCTGTAATCTCAGCTCTTGGGAGGCTGTAAACAGGCAGATTACTACAAGTCCCATCTTGTTGTGAGACCCTGAATAGCATGTAGACCCTTCCCTAAAATACAAATAATAACAATAATAATAAAGACTTAAATCAGGCATGATGTTGTGTACCTACAACCCAAGCCCCTTGGGAGGCTGAGGCTGTAGGTTGGCAAGTTCAAGGCCAGACAAGCAAGTTAGTGAGACCCCTGAGCCTCAGTCCCCACCCCCAAAAGAATTAACGCAGGTATACTGTGGTGGCTGTGATAGCAGAAGTTATGACCACAACAGCGTCATCCTTCTTGGGGATGGGAATTTCCCAGATGTAAGGAAGAGCCCATCCCCTGTGGATCCTGAGTGGTCTGGGGAAGTGTTCATTAATCCTCGCATCTCTGGTCCTGCTTGTTTCCAAGAGAGCAAGTCTTCAGCGAATCCTTAGCAAGGACTGGGGAGACAAACCTAAGTTACTTCTTGATTGCAAAATGTATGGGGGAGTCGAAAAACGTAAGATAATGCCTAGAAACAATATTTTTAAGAAGTAAAAATGAATGCGAGAAGTGGATGACCTAGCAAAATGTTAAAGTTGGCCTTCGATTCTGCTCTTGTAGGCTCTGCCCTGCTGGCCCTCCATAGTCATGGTGGCAGGGGACCTGGCGTGACAGATCCATCATGTGTGTTAGGGCCACCCTGCATGAGGGAAGGACATGTGACCCCATCATATTTGCATAGCCCTTACCTGAGCTTCCACAAGGAACAGATAGAGAAAATTTCTTCCGCAGTGTAACCTGAGAGTGTATCTGCTACATTTCTGAGAGTGGTGACAGTGGCTGAATTTTTATTGAGTACGTACTATGTGACAGTTTCTTTTCCTGGGCACTTTATATAACTGTTCTCTTTCAAGGCTCACAGTAATCCTATGAAGAAGGTACTGGCATTAATCCTAAGAGGAGAACGAAGGCTGGAGTTAAGCAGGAGTTACCCGTTTGCTCCAGGGTGTCCTCCTAATCAGTAGCCAACCCAGGCTGAAGTTTTCCTTCTCCCCATCGGGTTTGAGAAATCCCACATTCTTTGTCTGAATTCTGTTAACTCAAGACTTCAGGGGGGCTGGGGAGATAGCTCGGTAGAATAAGTGCTTGCCTGGCAAGCTCAGGGTCCTGAGTTCAGTCCCCAGTACCACACACACACACACACACACACACACACACACACACACACGACTTCAATCTAGTATTGTTTAGATGAACTGTATGCGCCCAGGATAGCCATGCACGTCTGTGGAATGACCTAATACAAAGTAAGTTTCCAGAGGAATCTCGTCATGAAGAACTGTTCGTGTTTCACGTAACGCTCCTGCCTACCATTCCAGATTACATTCTATTCCAGTTGAAGGTATTTCCCCCACCCCGCACGGTTTTCCCTGGCTCCTTGGGCTATTTTCTTCCTTTGAGAGGTAGAAGAATGGAGTAGCCATGATGGCTGCAGAGAAGGAGGTGGGGGGGGCTGGAGCGGGTAGTCCAGGGCACAGTCGCAGCCCAGGCCAGGCGCCACCCCTGGCTGCTCCCGCGCAGTTCCCTTCACCACCTCCTGTGTTGGCCAGGGAACTGAGTCTTCTGTCAGTAACATGCTCAGGATCGCAGCCTCCGTTGTGTGCCGCAGAGCTTGTGCTCTTAGCATAGCAGAAAGGAGAGGGAAGGGGTGGCGTGTTTAAAGAGCCTCCTGTTAAATAGAGCTTTCTAATCTGGTTTGCGGCTAATAGAAAAGTTCTCAACTTCCCAGAGCCCCCAGATCTCCAGGTCACAGCTGTGATAGGTGTCCCTTTGCGTTCCCTTTGCATTCCGAAACGAAAAGGTCCACAACGTCATCCTCTGGGGATATATTTAAAAGGAGTTAGGCTCCTGTGGATCTTCTTTTTCTTGTGTGTTTTCTGACTAAATAATCTTATTTAGGAAGTCCCAAATTAATATTCCTGAATTTAGGGGAGGCAGCCAAAGAGTGGTGATTACACTTAGTATATGTTGTGAGCTTTCAGTTCAGGTTTCTGCAGATCCAGAGGACATTTACTGCCCAGGTGTCAGGTGCCCAGGGGCCTCCCAAAAAGACGTGTCTAAACCCAAGACAAAACAAAATGTTTTATGAATTTGCTCCTTGGAAGAACCATAATACGTCTGCTGCATTAGTGTGGCTCTCAAGTACAGCAGACTTGGCTAGTGGCGGCTCCAGGCCCCTGGAGGAGCAGGACCCACCTCGCCACACCCATGCTATCCACGCCAGTGGCTGGCTGGCTTCCTGGGGCGAAGAAGCCTCCCCTACGGCCCTTTGCAGCTCACTGGGCAGCGCCTGGACCTGGGGCACAAACGAGCCCCACCCCACGGCTCTGCTCTGCGGGCTGGCACACAGCTGCGTCAGGCTGGGGGCCAGGCGCAGCCCGTTTAGGGCCACCAGCCCTGTGAGCTTGGGCGGGTCACCTCTCTGAAACTTGGTTTCCTCCTCTCCCAGGAGTGAGACGGAGGAAGCTTTCCACCTCTAACACTTAAAAGTTCTAGAAGGCAGTGCCTCCTCCTCCTCCTCCGACATCCAAGCGCCCGCCTTTAAGCGCTTTTCTGGAAAACCAAGTTAGCGCAATGTAGCATCCAAAAGCGCCTCCAATTTCATCTACTGAGCATAAGGTTTGGAAAGGAACGCCCGGCTCCCTTTTGCCTCTTTCAATGCGTAGCCAATGGGGCATCATACATTTTTACACTTCCTTTGCTAGATGTGCGATCCAGGAGGAAAAGCATGGATGTTCCCGGGCGCGTTTGCTCTCCTGGGGTGGGAATCTGCAGGAACGCAGCGGCGCAGGAGCCCTGGCTTCCCAGCTCCCTTTCCCCTCGGCAGCACAGCAGGACCACTGCCAGTGCGCTACCTTTTGATTTGTATTTGTATTGTATTATTTTACTGTTTAAAATCCACTTACACGTACGGAAACTGCCTGCATACAACGGAGGGGGGGGGTGCTATTTTTTTTTTTTTTTTTCTGAAAGGTGGTACGTCTCAGCAAAGAGAAAAGGCATGTTGCGCAAGGCTTGTTGGCAGTGAGGGGAGCCAGCGCCGGTTTGCCTGTTGTCACAGCCAAAGCAAAATGCCACCTCTGCCTAGAATCCAGAGCGCCACACTCCTCTTTTGTGTCCCTGGTATATGCTCGTCATGAGGCCCCAAGCCTGAGGGTTGGCCAGCAGGTCACGGGATTGCTTGAAGGTCACTTTCCACCCCAGGATGCCAGGGGACGGGGAGGCAGAGGTTGCTCAGGGTTCTGAAAATCAATTTTGAGCCCTGAGATTCCTTGTCACATGCAGCCAGGGGATGTGAAATTTGGGGCCCTGGGTGAGCATAGAAGAGCCCTCAGCTGCCATGGAACGCCGGTGACCCAGGGACAGTCCTCTCCCTGGACCCTCTTCATCAACCCAGATGCAGTCGCAGCAAATGTTCCAGAATCCCATGGCAGGAGGTGCCAAAAACACCTCCCATCCACAACCACTAGCCCCCGTCAAAAAAAAAAAAAAAAAAGGAAAAAAAAGTTTCAGGAAAATATTCTCACCCCTAGAGGGGAAAACCTGTCCATGCCTCAAGCAGCCTGACCCTCTAAATCCCCTGCCTGCATGGCGAGCTTTCCACATCTCGGAGAAAATGGTCTCCCACCGCCACCCCCCTCCCTGGCCACCCGCACCCTGGAGAGGCACAGAAGGCTCCACAACCCGACGGTTTCGCCTCTATGATCTTTAAAAGAGCAGAAGCTGGCTTCGGGGCTGCAGCGCTGCCTCGGTCGGGGCGGTGGGGGCTCTGCGGCGGCTGGGCTCCAGGGAGAGCCGCTGTTGGCTCTGCCCAGGAAGGAGCCTCGGAGGGGAGGCTCTCGAGGAAGGCTCGCGAGGAGGCTCACGCACGCTCGCACGCCATGGCTGCGACGGTGTCGTTTCTTGCAAGGTGAAACTTGGCAGCTCTACCTTGCGAGGAGAAGAGCAAATTAATTTCTTTCAAGAAATTAAGTCAGAAACAAGGGTTCAGAAAAACTGTGAGTGTTAGGCATAAACTGATTTTGGATGATCTTTAGGTGAGAAAGGGTGGAGCTACCATCAGAAACATGTTTTTATTTATGCTTGTCGAATCCCCACTGGTGTGTGATATGCGTGTGCGTGTGTGCACTGGTTGGTGTACGTGTGCGCATCATCTCAGTTCTCCAGCCACCCTTTTTTTTTTTTTTTGGTATCCTTTCTGCGCACAATTCATAGGGGTGCCCTATAAATTAAAAAAAAAAGTAGGTCCATCCACACCTTGGCATTTTATTTGTAAATTGTTTGGTACACACAGCAGAGCGTAAGGAAACCTGGAAAAGTTTGAGAGATCCGATTTTTTTTTTTCTATCCTGACACTTCATAACACTGTTCATATGTCTGGGAGTGAGATTTATGAATATATGAGCAGCACTGCAAAATTATACTGCACCAGAGACTTCCTGCGCCACAGGGGTGGCAGTCTAAAGTGACGCCGCTTCAAGCACTTTTCACAGACATGAAGCAAAATTTAACCCCCTTAAGGGGAAGTATGATTTCAACAGCTTGAAATGAGCTCATTTGTAGATGGTTCTCTCTCTCTCTCTGTCTCTCTCTCTCTCTGTCTCTCTCTCTCTCTCTTTCTCCTCCCATAATAATAATTTTTGCTGTTAACATTAAAACAGATTGCACTTCCAATATAAGGGCACGGAAGCTGCCCAGAGTGCAGTTTGGCCGCTATGGTGAAATCCTCGCACACTGCCTTCATAGGGAACATCCCGGTCGGGTACATGGAGGACAGCATGCCCGTCCATTCCTCAGGCCCCCAGCCTGACTCTCAGAATTGCATGTCGTAGACAAGGGCCCAGGATTTTGAAGAGGTAAGCGGCAGTGGCCGCCCGTCGGTTCCAATCCGATGGGTGCCTTCCGGGAGCACCCATGTCTGGGCATAGGAGGTGATGGCTTTGAGCAGTCAGCACCACCCAGAATCACAGCTGAGTGAAGCTGGCCAAGTACAGAAGCAGCGGAGCTAAAGATGGTCTCTAGGAATGAGCTGTATCCAGAATGTCTAGAGTAGAGGTGTTCGAAGCCAAGTACAGTCCGCTCTCATGTGGACTGATCCAGCAGCACCTTGTGCTTTCGCATAAGTTAATGTTCGTGAGCTCTGTCCTCTCAAACTCTCATTAACCGTTCTTGTTTTCCCTGGAACAGAAGGGGGTGCTCAGCCACGGCCTGGTCCCTCTTTGCCTCCTTAAAGACTCCATGATGTGTTGGCTGGAGAACTCTTGTCTCTTTTTCAGCAATGGTACAACAGCTCCATGAATGTCATCTGTACCTGGCTGACGGACCGGATGGACTTGCAGCTTCACATATATCAGTTGAAAACACTAATTAGGATGGTAAAGGTAAAAGAACACAATAATTATTCTTCATTGCAAATAGCCCGCTGAAACACCCTTCGCTGCCATTCCACGGGACACCCGTAACACAAAGAGTATGTGTTCACATGCACAACCTGAGTTTCTAGACTTGAATCTCCTACAAGGAAAAAACTCCGCAATTGCTTTGTTACGCCTGGCTCATTGCTTACTCACACACCAAGAAAACTTTAGTGAAATAGAATTTGGCATCTTTATCCAGACCAAAAAAAAAGAAACCCAAAAAAACCCACTTTATTTTCTGTGCCAAAAAAATAAGATAAAAGCACCACAAAGCCCATCATACCCTTTGCATTAGACTTCCAAAAGCTGGCTTTTGGTGTCATTATGCTAACCACATCAATTACCAATTTTATGCACGGTTTAATTAAATAAAATTTTGCCACAGTTAATTTCATGGAAATATTTACTTCCAGCTATTTCTAAATATGTCCTGTGATCATTATCAGAATGCAAATCAATATTGTTCTCATAGTTAATTGAAGTAGTTTCTCTTACAAGCGTGTATACAATCAAATGTAGAGGATCCCGAAGGTGAGATAACATACCCTGAAAGTAGCTTTCTTCCCTGTTCTTCTGTGCGCGCCTTGGACTAATGATAATTATTTCAGCGTGAAATCTCAGTGGTTTACATGAAATAATAAGACCACAGAAGGGGGTGCATACATTTTTGATCGTTTCAGCTTCCATCACTGCCTCGCTGCAGAAGGTTTTTAAACACTCCTGTGCAGAGCTCCCGTTCAAAGCACAATATACCTCCTTTAGAATGTGCTCATCATCCCATAGCTGGGTTCCTGTTTGCCAGCAACGTGCCCAAGGTCTCCCCTCCAGCAGCCCCACCCTGTTCTCCATCTCTTTTGGTCTCTGGGATGGCACCATCCCCCTTGATGCTGCTCCCCACCCATACTGACTTAAACCCAGTTACCTTTTCCATGTGTGTAATTAAGGAGAATCATTGTCATTCACATTTGATCACACAAAGCATCCACCTAGACATGGTTACATGCGGTGGTATAGGACAGCGCTTTAAGGGAAACAAACAAACATACTGCAACCAAGGACCTGGCTAAATTTTCCCTGGTTCATTTCAGCTTCCTAAGGTAAACCCTCTAGCTGTTGTATGGCCACATTAAAGTCCATCTTCTGGGCATAAATATGCTTGCAGAAGAAGGCGATTCCCATTTGACCTTCACTGGGTAGACATGAAAATAAGAGCATCTGAACATTCTTAAATGACCTCCCCATCACAGATATTTCCAGATCTGTGTTGAGGATTAGCAATATTTTATTGAGGAAAAAAATTATGTCAGAGAGGAGGCTCATTGTCACCTTCTGCGGCATGCTCAGACATACCCTGCTGAGAGGTGATACAGAAACGTCAGTGCCAAAGGAATCCCTTCCTGTTCACAAGTATGAGCCCACGCTTCAGGAAGGCCACACCCCAGAGAGGGGAGGCACGCACCTCCTCAGGACCAACAGTACACAACCAAGAGTCTCCTTCCGCAAGACCCCTTCCTAAGGGCACTTGGTGTCCTCCCCTCCCCCGGCACATACTCTGTTGATCCCTCCAGCCACACATCACTCAGCAAGCTCGTCTTCATTCATCCCACACTGGGTGCAGACGCAGGGAGCCGCTCCTTGCATAAGACCTGGTGGAAGCGTCACAAGTGGCTAGAGGTGCCCCTGCCCTTGTGAATGAGATCCAGTTAGGATGCATGCGGGACCATATCCTGGAATTCAAAGGAAGGGCAGAATACTCAGGAACATTTACCTATAGTTTCCCTGCCTGTCTTGGCAACCATTGTGTTTTTCAAAATTGCCATGAAATAACGAATGGAGAAGTTGGGAAATCTCAGCTGGTGACCTGGCTGGTCGACTCCAAGGACCCAGGCCCTTGCTTTTCCCCATCAAGGTGGAGATAGTGCAAGCAGCCATAGGGCTTCTTCCTCCTCCTCCTGGGAGCCTGCGGCTTGCTGTATAATTAGGATGACCTCATAATTGAGTGCCTTGGCCAGGTCACTTTTAAGAGGGCAAGAGGGACAAGGAGTGATCCGGCTGGAATAGTGGGTATAAAATACAAAGAGAACACACAGCATCTTCCCATAATCCTCCCATGTCAGGCCGAACCAAGCCAAACTGCACTCCCTCATCACGATCCTATAGTCACTGCAGTGTCTGACCTCCAAAGGGGTTGACCTTGTGACTGATAGACTCCGGCTACACGCCAAGGACCCTTAGACATAATGGTGGGAATGGCAGTGGAATGCGTTAACTTTCTTCTGCCTCATTGTCAAGTTTCTTATATCAATAGGAAAAGCAAACAGCGGAATCAGGAGCTGAAATGATATGCAGTGTGATAGGAATTGTAGTTAGAAAGGGTGCTTTAAAAAAAATAAATTATGAAGTAGACAACAGCCAGATGCTTCTGGTCATGTTCAATTAACACTAAGGGATTTCTAGGAAAATAAAAATAAAAAAATAAAAAAAACAGCCCTTAGAATACCTAAGGAAATCCAAGAGAAATCGCCTGGAGGAACAAAGAAAGAACTTGTGGTGCGGCAATACCAGACCATTGTTCTTGAAAAAGAGCCAAGTTTCTTGCCTGAGTGCATAAAGTTGCGAATGGAATAGATACAGTTCTCTCCCAAGAAGATGAGGAGAGAGTCACATGCCTGCGACATATTGATGAGGCATTAGCGCTCCATCTTTCCCGTAACTGTGGCTGCCTGTAATAGGTTTCATATACCAACATGCATATGTCTATCTTGTGAGTGAGACAGAGGGGTGCAGCTCATGCAATTACAAGACTCAAAAATCCTAAAGACCACACTGCAACAGGAATCGCAAATAACATACTCACTTGATCCATCATTTATACGTTATAGCCCTCCACACTGTCAGTCATATTATCATATTATGCCACATTAACCTAAGAGAAAGAAACAGACCAGAAAAAAAAAAAAAAAAAGAAAAAGCCACAACAATCATGGAACATTTCCCTGTGCAGAACTGAATAAACACACACTTATGTTCTCTGCTTTGTCTCATCTAATACAGTTTATCCTGTCACCATTTCTCATTTTCTGTCATTCAGGGAGGCTCAGATTTCAGTACAAAATGAGATCTGAGCATGGTGGCCTTTTTGCTTGGCACTGAAGGAAGAGTGACATTAGTCGAAGGTCGGTCCTCACACACACACACACACACACACACACACACACACACACACACACACACACACCTGCTCTGCGTCCTCACCCGCCTCTCCACACTGAGCTCTCCCTGATCCCTGCTGTCTCTGTTCCCTCCTCAGAAAACCTACAGAGATTTCCGATTGCAAGGGGTCCTGGATTCCACACTGAACAGCAAGACCTATGAGACCATCCGGAACCGGCTCACTGTGGAGGAGGCCACGGCGTCCGTGAGCGAGGGCGGGGGCCTGCAGGGCATCAGCATGAGGGACAGCGATGAGGAGGATGAGGAAGATGACTAGGTCACTCTGGCCTGGAGTCCGCCGGGACAGAGTCCTGTAATCAATGCATGTCCTTAGTCTGTTAGTTAACCCCTCTCGGGAATTTTCTGTCAATACCATGCCCATGAGATGTTTACCAGTACAGTTGTCATCTTAGCTCTGTGGTACCAAGATTAGCAAATGACCTTCAGACCTACTGATTTTCTTATCTCCCTGTCTGTATGTTTACAAGCAATATGGAGCATCCTTTAAATGCCGTTCACGGGGAACACACAGTCAGCTCTGCGGCCCGTGCGCAGCCTCGGCCAAGCGTAATGATGCTTCACACTCGGCGCCGTGTGTGTGCGCGTGTCCGTGGCTCAAGGGCGCATGTGAGGGCACGTGTGTGCCGAGTACTCCGACTTGTGTGTTCATGTATGTGGATGCCAGTTATTTTAATGAGTACAAAAATAAATTAATTTAATGAAGCTCATAGATTTGCTTTGTTTTCATTGAAAAGCCACAGGCAAGGTTCCAGCAGCCAACTTTTGGTTCTTTCTGCTCCCTTAAGACTAAACTGGAAACCGGCCCCTGCGGCCCTGTTACCTTACCTTTTCATTTATCTATGTAGCCGCAACAAAGAAGCTGCACACCAACGGGCTGGTTTTCCGAGGCGCCGTCTCGAGGGGGCCATCCTGGTCCTGTCATAATCAGCGCGTAGTAGCAGTCTCCCATCAGAGTTGATCCTAGTAAATGTTATGTCTTGCTTTTGTTTCAATATCTCTATGTATTTAAAAAAAAAAAAAAAAAAAAAAAACCTAGATATTTAAATTACAACCCTAGACTACAAATGTGTTTATAAGAAGATACAGATATTTCCTTCAGTAGGTTATAACCATAATTTAAATTATTTTGTTCTAAGCTGTTTTTATATCTGTCATGTACCTTGCATTTGATCTGTGACTGTGTGACCCCAGGGTCCGCCGCGGCGCTCCTTCTGTCTGTGTAAAGTAGTGGATTCCTCTTGCTTCTGCCTTATACAAAGCCTACAGTTATGAGAGTGTGGGAGACTGTGGCTTATCAATAAATACCTACTCAAATGTCCTGAGGATATCCGTTTGGGTCTGTCTTCCTCCATCTCTGACAGCCAGAAGTGAAATGCAAGAAGCAGAAAAGGGGAGGGAAGAGGTCCTTCTTCTGGAAGGTTCTCGGCGTGGCCCATGCGAGTCATTACCGAATGTGCGTAGCTCTCCGGGAGAGACTGCCTGGAACGCCATTAATTCAGGCTCCACTAATTCCGGAGCTGTGGGCATTTGGACATGTTGGGCAGATTATGCTTGCATTATAGGATAAATAAGGGTTTGCTGAGCAAGTGCGCAGTGTAAACGAGAGAAGTGTTTCTCCTGTACGAAGGGAAGGCCAACAAACTGTTTTTAAGCACCACTTTAACAGCAGTGTTTGCATTCAAACAAAGTGTGTGCCAATTATATAGGATTCTTATATATTTGTTAAAGCATTTTACAAGCTTCCCTAAGACATGGCGCATTCCTTTCACTCCCAATCCCTGTCAGCAACACAGTCACCTAGGTTCGGGGGAAATCAAACACTCCCAGCCTTCTTTACTTTCTTGTGTCTGTCAGCCAGCGAACCAGGCTGACCGCTGATGGCGGCAGACAGTGCCCTCCCGCTGAGGTGAGTTCTCAGGGTACCCAGGTGCAGATCAGCAGGACGCGCTGCCCATGGCGGGCTTGCATTAAAACCCTTTTAGTGAGCAACTATTCTGTGCCAGGCATCCTGCCAATGTTATGCCACTCAAACCTCCTCAAATCATAAGAGAGAAATACTATTCTCTTCATTATCAATGGAGAAATTAAGGTCAAAATGTTAAGCTAACTTGCCAAAAGACCACACAGCTCCATACAGAATCGTTAGTCTAGAGAGATTAGGGAGAGAAAGAAAGAAAGAGGAAGAGAGAAAGAAAAGAGAGGAGAGAGAAGAAAAGAGAGAAAGAAAGGGAAAGAAAGAGAAAGAAAGAAAGAAAGAAAGAAAGAAAGAAAGAAAGAAAGAAAGAAAGAAAGAAAGAAAAGCAGCAAGCAAGCTGGTAGTACAAGTGTTGAGAGCATAACCTTCAAGCATGAAAAATGTTTGCCTGCTCAGTACTGTGCAGTTAAGTCAGGGCAGCAATGCCAGCACTTCTCAAAATATTGTCATCATACTTTGAGTTGCAGAATGAAATGGTATTTCTTCAACAATTGCAAGTAATTCAGAAGCACCTGCCAACATATAAGCTTGGAGAAAAGGAAGAAAATAAAATGTTCAGGGTCCGTGGAGAAGCGTGAAGCAAGCAGATGATGTAACCAGAGAGCATGCTCTGAGAGGCTAAAGAAGAACTGAGCCAATAAAAAGCGTTATTGCCAAAGCCTGCGGAGATAGCTTAGTGGAATAGGTGCTTGCCTAGCAAGCACAAGGTCCTGAGTTTGATCCCTGGTACCGCCAAGGGCCTGCCAAATAGCTCAGTGGATTAAAGTGCTTGCAAGCAGGTACAGGGGCCAAGGGTTGGATCCCCAGGCCTGCCCTGCCTGGGGCACTGAGATAGCAATTGAGACTGGGTGTAGTGGTGCACGCGTGTGATTCCTGTTCTTGGAAGGCTGTACACAGGAGGATCTCTATAAGTACAATCTAGTAGCGAGATCCTGAACATCCTGTAGTGCCTTCTATATACACTATATATATAGTTGTCTCCAAAAACCAAGGCTACATAAACCAGGACTGTGTCAAAGGCAGCCACCATCATCTACCCATGAAGAAATCACATCCTTCAGTGTGGAAACATGGAAGAGGGGCAAAGGAAAGGAAGAGGCCTCGGAAGAGAGCAGAGAGAAAGCGCTGACCAAGGTTAATGCTTAAGCTCTCCTCGCCCCCAACACAAAGCTGAGGCAGCTCCCTTTTTAATACAATGCACATGTAGAACGGAACACAAACCCTGAGCATACGGCTCATGGCACTGCTACAAGGCGAGCAGACCTGTGGATCAGGAACCAAGAAACAGAACACACCAAGCAGTCCTGGCGCACCCTGGGCCACACACCTGCCCTGCTCTGCCCCTTTTCTTCCCAAGGGTAACCACCACCCTGATTTCTCAAAGCATAGCGAAGCTTGCCTGCTTGAAGTCTTTATGTCATTGACAGCCGCGGCACATACTCACATCTGGCTTCTTTTGCTCTACCTTAAATCATTAGGGTAGCTGTGGTTCATTTCTTATTGCTGTGATGTGTGTGTGTGTGTGTGTGTGTGTGTGTGTGTGTGCCTTCCTGGGGACCAAACCCACGTCTCACACAGGCTAGGCCACCACTCTATCACTGAGCTACACCTACAGTCCTTTCTGTTTTATTCTGGCACAAGGTCTCACTAAGGTGCCCTGCTCCCAAACATGCAATCCTCCTGCCTCAGCCTCCAGAGCTAGCTTCACAGGTATGGACCACCATGCCTAGTTTGCTGAGATATGAATATACCGCCATTGATGCATTCATGTTAAAATGCTCCTTTCTATTTGGGGCCATTCGTCTGGGCCCTCGGGCCAGGGTGTGTTTGTTTCTAGAAGATGCTGCAGACAGGGCGTGCAGTTGCCGTGCCCTCGCCAGCAGAGTCCCTGAGTTGTCTCTCTTCAGCAGCATTAGGCACTGTCATCCGTGATGTTCACCGTTCTGCTAAGGGGTATGGCGGTTCCTCCTTGTAACTCACTGATAGCAGAAGCGGACTTGGTTGTCTTTGGCCAAGAGCGCTGCCTTGGCAATCTGGAGAGCCTCTTTCCTGAAGTGTTTTGTTTGTCCTTTTCCCTTCTTTTAAAGAAGAAAACTCTAGAGCCATTTGAAGGCTGGAAGGGAAAGTGGCAGATGAGTAGCAAAACGTTAGCCTGGTGGACATGCATCACGGGACTAAGGCGCAGTCCATCCGCAGCTCAGGGCCCTGCGGCCAGGTCCCATGACGGAAATACCCTGACACTCCCCAGACCCCCTCCCTGCCCCAGAGGACATAACCATCCTCAAAGACAAGCGCGTGGCCCTGCTGTAATTAAAAGCAGTGGCCCCCATCCTTCTCGTTGAGCGAGGCACAAACTTTCTAAGACGAGGTACGCCCTGGACCGCGCCTACCCCTCCAAGCTCCTCCCTCTGTTCCCCTCCCCCTTGGGAACCGCCTTCACTCAGCCCGTTCCCTCCTGGCTGCCTCCTCCTGGTCTTCTCACTTGCAGGCCTCTCCTGAACCACGGTGTGTCCTCCTTCGAGTCCCAGCTCCCTCTGGCTTCTCCAGGGAAGGCAGGCTCCACACTTGGCTCAGGAGGCCTGTCCATCCCACAGGTCCCCAGGGCACCCTGGCTGCCTCTCTCTGCTTCTGCACAAGATACTCTCATCCTCTGTGTTTCCTGTCACCTTCTCCCCTGTGGGTGCCCCCAGCCTGCCTGCTCCCCCTGGGTGCTCCTAAGGTTGGAGTACCATGGAGTACAAGCCAGAAGGGTACAGATGAGAAGACCGAGGCCCCTTCTCCTAGAGCCTTGAGACCTGGTGGTCTAGTCCCCTGCAGACTCAATACCCAAGATTCAGAACAGGGAGGACGGGAACTTCCTCCTGTGGGCTCCCGGCCACACAAGGAGCACTCCCAAGCACAGCCTAACTTCCACACACTGGAGGGTCTGCTTGGTGCTAGGGCGGGCAGCTTCCAGGAGGTGAGTGCAGGGGCTGTGGGGAGAGGGGAGCAAGAACAGGCATCAGAGGAGGATATCCGATTCCTTGAGCTCGGGCCGTTACTCTGCAGAGCCAAGAGTGAACCAACACTTTCATTTTCCTCCACGTTGGAAGAAATTTTTGTTTCAATTTTTTGTTTTTTTAAATTTATATATATGTACAAGGTCTCACTATGCAGCTCTTTCTGTCTCAGTCGCCCAATGCTGGGATTACAGGGCTGTGCCACCATGTCTGGTTGCAGTGGCAACATGGTGCGTCCGGGGTTCCGGGACCAGCACAGCACGTAGCACTGGGAGTCAAACCTGGGTCCTTGTACTTGCCAGGCAGGGGCTTAGACCACTGAGCTATCTCCCCAGTCCTAGAAGAAATTTTTTAAGTTAAAAATATCAAAGAGGGGCTGGCAAGATAGCTCAGCAGACTAAGCGCACGCTTAGGCAAGCATAGGACCTTAGGTGCCAGCTCAATCCCTGGCACCACTTGCCACACCAGCCCCACTCCTGGGTACACTGAGCCAGACACTGTGTCTGGGCTTGGGGGCGCACACCTGTAATCCTGGGAATGGAGAGGCTAAAAACAGGAGGATCACTACAAGTCAGAGCTGCGTAGTGAGACCCTGTACCAAATACATTTTTTAAAAAAATCAAAGGATATAGAATTATATGGGACGAGAAGTTCAAGGTTCTCCTCCCCAAGCCATTTCCCTTAAGTAGCTAGCCACTGCTGACAGATGGGCAAAGAGCCTCCAAATATGTTCTGGTCTTAGGCAAGTATGTGCCATGTGTGCCAGGTATTTCCACAAGTGGGGATCATCAGAGGCTGATACAGTGCCCATTCCGCACATACGAATGGGTCACTTGTAAGGCTACACAGAGTTTCCGTATTTCTCTGCGTACGTGATCAGTGAATGTGATCTATCTAAGGAGGTTTTTCTGGTCAAGGACAAAACAGGACCAAGGTAAGGTCAATCAGAAACCCAGGATGAAATTAGGGGGGCTCATACATAACAGGGGACATGAGCCCAATGGGGATGTGACCAGGGCCGGCCTGAAAATGTATGACTGAGGAACTACCGAAGCAGCCCGAGCCAGGAGCGGGGAGACACGCTGTCTTCAGTTCTCTAGTTACGTGTCTGTTTTCTGCCACACATCCGATAACTCGAGGTCAGCTGCTGTGTGTCCCCCTTTGCACGCTGGTGCAAGAATGTTGGCTCCAAGCTGGCCAACATCAGACAGGCACGCTTAAGAACGGCCACGACCAAGAAAGCATAAACTGAATTTATTCAAGGACAATACACTCTGTTCATTAAAAACAAAGAATTCAGAAGAGCGCGGAGAGTGTGCAGGCCCTCCACCCTTCAGCCACCAAACCGTGGACCCAGCTTCTAGGCCAGGATGAGCGGCCATGCTGTCCCAAGTTTGGGGTTTCTATAAAAATTGTGGAAACTCTGCCCAACCATGAGGAGGAACGTTATTGCTGAAGCACAAAATTTAATAAGTTCATTTCATTTACATTTTGAGATCCAAAATAAGTGTGTTCTGTGTGGCCAATTTCCATCAGATACATCTGAAATGAGATCCAATTATGCACAATTCAGCACTTCTTGATAAACAGTTTTTTAAAAGTCAATGTTCATTACTTATTCGAGGTTGTTTTGTTTCTTCATCTAAAAACTAAAATTATCATCTGTTTTCCTTCTTATGAAACCCTGCACTTTATCTAAAGTTGTCAATCTACACTCGAATCTAAATAAAACACCAAGACAGGGCCGAGGAGGTGCAGGATGCCGGCCAGAGTTCTCTGCCCCCGTGATGGCACCCTGAAGGCCACAGAAAAACCGGTAGGAACAAATTAACCACGGCCACCAGCTAGCAAGGGATCACACGATCACAATTAGTCACCAAATAAGAGGAATACAGGAGCAACAATAACCAAGAGTACATGAATAAAAATTCTTTTATTTCCTGAGAATTGATGGTGAGATGGCAAAATGCAGTTGTCAACATGGTTAAGCTGGCATCTTCTCTCCTGCGCATCGGAAACAACTTGGCTCTCTTCCTAGGTGCTGAATACAATCGCAAAGAACAAACAAGGTTTTGCGAGAGGCAGGAAGCATGTGATTAAAGATAGTACGAGTTTCACAGGCAGGGCTGGAAATTCTAGGACGTGTTTAAAAGGAAATTGAGAGTAACGGCAAGACAAATGCTGTGATATTTGGTGCAAATTGAAGGGCAGATCCGTGGGAGCTGTAGCTGCATTTCAAACCCTAATATCGCTATTGTTACAAAGGGGATCTGAGCAGAGATACTTCATGTCTTCAGATACCCCCTGGAGGAACACAATAAGTTCCCCCACAGCATTTGTTTGTTCAGACAGTTAACTTTGAATGAAGGGTCTCCTTTCAAAAAACAAACAGCAAGATTATAGAGTAAGAATTCCAGAGCATATGGAGAGTATTGACAATTGAATGTATTTGGAAAATTTGAACTCTTTGGATCATTAATTAAATGACAATTTCTGGTTTTATGATATTGAAAGTTGAACTTCTATGAAATGATTTCTGGCAGAATAAGGAGATGTCTTTTTGTCCAAAACTCAAAAGTACTTAGATAGTTCTGATAAAATGAGTCTGAAGAGTATAAAATAGACCAGTGATCTCCGGATTAAGGAAATGGGGCTTTTTCTGCATGGAAAAAAAAACCATCGCAGATCAACTTCCTCTGCAATTTTTAGTCAATTCTTATATGTCCCTGATTGTACAGCAAGACACTTTTCATTTCTAAGATCTCCAAAACTGGGAAACATCCTTCCAAGGCAAGGAGATAAATTTAGAAGGACACAGCAGCACACACCTGTAATCCCAGCACTCTAGGAGGCTGAGGCAGGAGGATTGCAAGTTTGAGCCCAGCGTCCTCCACTCAGTCACTTAACAAGACCCTGTCTTGAGATTAAGAAAAAAAAACAAAAAACAAACAAACAAACAAACAAAACAATTTGAAAAGGACTGAAGAGGTATCTGAGTGCCAAGGCCCCGGGCTGAATCCTCAGTACCACCAAAAAGGAAACAGGCTCGCATTGCTTCGATCCCATTTCACCCCCAAGCTCCTGGAACAATCTGATCGGCCCCCAGGCTTGCCTCTCCCAGGAAAAGGGCCTTCAAGGAAGTGAGGACAGAGCGTAGGCCAAACCCGGGGCGCAGTGCATGCGTGAGCATTAAGGAATGCCCATTTCCCCAAACATCTACCCAAAGGAGATGACCTCAGCTTCCTGGGAGGCTGAGTCCTGCATCTCCTTACTGCAAAGGTCAAGGTCTCAAACTGCTCCTTGGAAGTACTGAATTAAAAATGAACGCAAGGCATGGCGGGGTTTGTGGGGCAATGCGTGAGACGGGAAAGGCCGGTCCCAGGCGGAGGGTAGCGGCTGCGTTCCAGAGGCAGGAGAAACCTGACCCAGAATTTAGAAGACTGGTGACAGTCAGGACCTTGAGAACTTCACTGCCCTGGTCCCCAGCTTCCTAACCTCTAATCTGTATCTTCAGGTACAAAGCATCCCTGATGGCTATCTTTTCACAGAGTTACCAGGACTCAATGGAGCAATGTGTACAGAAAAGGCCGAAGGGCGCAGGTGCTGACAGCTCAGTGGACGTCTTCCTGCCCTGTGCACATCAGCCTGGTAGCAACCCTCCTGCCTCGGCCTCTCCAGTGCTACACTTAGAGGCATGTGCCGTCACACCCAGCCTTAGTGGCCAGTGGGGCATGCCTGGGATTCTGGGTCCGGTGCATCCTATAGTACTGGGGATCGAACCTGGATCCTCACACTTGCCAGGCAGGCGTTTAGACCACCAAGCTACTATCTCCCCAGGCCAGGGGGCCGATTCTGCTCTTCGCAGCTGTGGTCACACCCCTTCCCAAGGGAAGCTGATAATGAGCTATGAACAGGGCAACCCAGTGTTAGGCCAGGCAGACTTGCTTCTACTTAAAGAGTTAGTTTACTGTCCATGCTACCCTGTGACCCATATACCGGTTCCCCACCCCCCACGCTAATCACTGTTATTCTTTCTCCTTCCACAATTTGATATCGTAGGCTCCATACATAACAGACGACGCACTGTTTCTCTGTCTGTGCCTCTCATTTTGTGCAGCACAACAACCTCCAGGGCCATTCCTTTGCTGCAAATGACAAGATTTCCTTCCTCTGTGGTTACTTTTATTTTTTAAATTCTTTGAAGAGAATAATCAATAGTTCTGAAAGGGCTGGCAAGATAGCTCAGCGGACTAAATGCCTACTTAGGCAAGCACAGGAAACAAGGTTTGATCCCCCATACCACATGCTGCTCTGGCCCTGCCCCTCCCCCCTCCCCCAGGTGCACTGAGCCTGCCACCGGGACCCTGCCCGTGGCACATACCTGTAATCCCCTAGCTGGGGAGGCTGAGATAGGAGGATCACTACAAGTCCGAGCTGCATAGTGAGACTCTGTACCAAATTCACTTTTAAAAAATGTTTTAAAAGATTTGGAGCCAAATAAGATAGCACAGTGGACCAAAGCACCTGCTTAGGAAAGCTTAGGCAAGTGCAAGGACCCCAGTTCAGTACCACACCCCCTCATCCCCACACCACATGTCACACAAGTCCCACCCCCCGGATGGGCTGAACCAGCCATGAAAAAATAAATTAGAAACAATAGTGAATTTTACTGAACAAAATAAGAAGAATTCAACAATGATTGTTATATTGCATATTGCTGTCTTCAGATTAGTTATTCGGATACAAGCATGCCAAGTTGGTCAAAGAAATTTATAAAAATGAAAAAGGAGAAAAAAATTAAGCATTAACTGCTCCTTTCAATAGATCAGCAGAAATCAGCAGTGCAATTATCCAAGCTGTCCTGTATGGATAAATGAATATATCTCTTTCTCTTCCTTCTTTCTTTCTTCTGTCCTATTTCTCACCCCAGTCGTTCCTTCCCTTGAACTGAGGGCTGGGGAAACAGCTCAGAGGTCATAGCCGAGGCAGGACCTCCCTGGGTAGTTCAGGCTGATCTTCAATTATATTTCTTTCCTTTTCATAGTATCTACTGTACCTTTCAGATTATATTTACTCTCTCAGGTTCTTACACTAGCATGACAATATAATGTTTACACATGCAGGTCTGATTTATTTCACTTATAAGTATGTTCTCCATTTACCTATAAAAGCCTCAAGTTTATCTTTTCTATAGCTGAGTAATACTCCATTGCATAAAAATACCACGTCCTTTTTATCCATTCCTCAATCGATGGGCATTTCCAAGATTTAGCTATAACGAATTGTGCCACTATAAACATGGGTGCAAAAATATGACTGTGGTATACAATGGTTTCAGTTCTTCTAGAAAAATACCCATAAGGGGAAAGGCTAGATTGAAAGCGATCTCAATCCCAGCCTTCAGAGGAATCCCTATTCTGATTCCACAGTGGTTGCACCAGCCTGCACTTTCACCAACAGGGCAGAAGGGTTCCTTTTTCCCCACAGCCTCTCAGAATTTGTTATTGGTTGGCTTCTTGATGATAACCATTCTTTCTGCACTGAGATGGAATCTTGGTGTTGTTTTAAACTTTATTTATGTATTTATTTTTAATACGGGATCTCAGAATGCAGCTCAGACTCGTAGTGATCCTCCTGTCTCACCTTCTCCAGAGTTGGGATTATAGGTGTGCACCACCATGCCTGGTTTCAGGCCAGCTTGGTACACCCTGGATTCCAGGCCTGCATGGCATGCAGTGCAGGAGATTGAACTCCTGACCTTGGCGCTTGCTTGCCAGGCAGGGGCTTAGACCGCCAAGCTATCTCCCCAGCCCTCAATCTTGTTTTAATTTGCACTTCTCAAATGATCAATGCTGTTAAACATTTTTCTCTTCTTTTTTATTTTTTAAAGAACTTTTTTTATTTTATTTTATTTTTTTCTTGTTTCAGATCTTTTGGTTGTTTATTTATCTATTTCCATGGCCGGCTCAGCCTGCCCTGAGGGCAGGGCTGGCGCAGCATGAACCACGGTCCCCACAGCCGCCTAAGCTTTCCCAAGCAGGTGCTTTAGACCACTGAACCATCCTGCCGGGCCCCAAACATTTTTCACATATGTATTTATTGGCCATTTGTATTTCTTCATTTGAGAATTCACCTCAGATGCCTGTTTTGGCTTGGATTTGGGGAACCTGATTTTTAAAAATTCTTTATATGTTCTCATAGAAGCTGGGTTTTTTTTTTTGTTTTTGTTTTTGTTTTTTTTTAAGACAGGGTTTCACTATGTAGTACAGGCTAGTCTTGAACTATGTAGCCCAGGCTGACTTCAAATTCACAATGATCCTCCTGCCTCAGCCTCCCAAATGCAGATATTATAGTCGTGCGCCACCATGCCCCAGCCTTCCTCTCTAAAGCTGAGTAATATCACACACACACACACACACAGTTTGAAAAACTGTGTCAAAGATCATTCTCTTACCCATCTCCCTCTTTGCTTTACCTTTGACTCATACCTTAATTTCCTTATGGTTAAGATGAAAATAGTATTCTTTTCTTTTTCTATTTATCTGTCTGTCTGCCTGTCTGTCTGTCTGTTTGTCTGTTGAGATGCTAGGACTGAACTCAAGGCCCCAGACAGGCTCAGCAAGCACTCTACTTACCCCTTCCTTTCCTTTTTGATACAAATAAGCTGTACACTTACGCTGCCTTGAAACATAATCCACCTATAAAACTGACCAAAACATTTTAAGAAATCATAGCTTACAGCTTATTTTGGAAAATGCTAATCAGCCATAGTTTTGTGTTTTTAGATAGCTGTTGTAGTTAATAGTGTGGGGTCTCCGCGGGCCAGGTGTAGTTTTCCACGGGGCCATTCAACTAAACCCTCAGCCCAGGCTAGTTGCAGGTAGTCCTCCAAGCCTCATTTTTGCTTCATCTGAAGATGAGAATGAAGGTGCTTTGTGGAGTCAGAGTCGCAAAACAGGAACAGTAGTTAATAATTACTAACCTCACAGACACTGGCAGAAAAGCTAGTAACCATTTCTGGGAAAAGAAACTAGAACTCAGCATGTGCCTGTTGTCTCCACGCCGGCGAGGCTGAGGCGCAAGGCCCACCAAGACTGTGAGGCCAGCCTGGATACAGAGCAAGGCCCTGTCTCCAATAAGCAGAACAAAAAGACAGAGCCTAAAAATTGAGGGTAGGAAAGAAATTTGATTTACACTAAGTACTGTATTATGCTTAAAATTCTCTCAGGAAGTGTTACTCATTATGATTATTACATGCAAGAATCTAGGAAACATGAAACTCCGATCTAATAAGCTCGGAGTTGACCAATATTAATTTACTTCTCTATCTTCTCTAATTGAGAGCTTAATCTACAAACACAAATCAAAAGAAAATACCACACTGCAGTATATTAAATAAGCAGCTGCTCAAGTCTGGCTTAACAGCAGGATAAGGATATACTCGCTGGAGTTCTCTTATCCTCGAGCCAGCTCTTATTGACACAATGTCTGGTGTCCCCTGTGCATTGCTGTGGATACCTACACGGCCATCCAGGAGGGACCTGTGGCAGTGGGGGGCCATGGGAAGCTTTTCTTTCAGAAATGCAGTAAGTGTGTTGTCGGTATCCAGGGAGAAGCCTGAGAAGTCGGTGTTCTCTTCAGTTGATAAGCAGCATGCAGAAAGAAAGTGCCCTCACATACACAGGAACCACCAGGCCAGGCAAGTCAGCCTGCTCACTAGCTAGGTCAGTAACGTAGACCCGCCCCTGGGCCGCAAATGTCTTCCGGATACCCGGGAAAAGGGCCGTATTTTAAGCCAATGGGAGGCCCGCCCTGTCCTTTGATGCTAAACACACCTGTCAGGAATGAGGGCAAAATAAGCACTGCAAAATCCAAGCTAAATTTCAAGGAGTACGCGCCCCAAATACAGAGGTAGGAAGGCCTGGTTCTTGCCATCATTTTGGTTTCACAATGAGTCTGCACTTCTGGAGTTCACAAGCCAGATTCACTCTCAAAGCAATGTCCAAGAAAGAAGGCATTATGCTAACAAGAAGGCCTTCAACTGCTGCAATGCCATCTGCAAACCCCAGGCTGTGGGAAACTACAGGACAGGAAAAAAAAGAAAAGATGAGAGAGAGAGAGAGAGAGAAAATCAGTTTTGTTTTGTTTTTCCTAAGAAGGAAATTGCAAGGAAAAAAGATTTAAAAGCTATAACCAATTACAGTGTTTGGTAGTGTGCTTATGATGTTTGCTATTCATGACGGAAACAATTTATTTAAGCCAATTCTTTTTTTTTTTTTTGTCTTTGAGACAGGGTCTCACTATGCAGTTCAGGCTGGCCTTGAGCTCACTTTTATAGCCCAGGCTGGTGTCGAACTCACACCGATCCTCCTGCCTCAGCCTCCCGAGTGCTGGGATTACAGGCGTGCGCCACCACGCCCGGCTTAAGCCAATTCTTAAAACTTGTTTTATTTTTATTTATTTATTTTTTTTTTAATTTTTGTGTGGGACCGGGGTTTGAACTCACGACCTCATACTTGCCAGGCAGGCAGGCACTTGTGCCATGGAGCTATCTCCCCAGCCCCCTAAAATTGTATTTATTAGAAAATGACAAATGTGGTTGTGTGAGGACTGGAGAAATAGCTCAGGGGCGCAAGTGCCAGCCTGGCAAGTGCAAGGTCCTACATTGGATCCCCAGTACCGCAAAACAATGCGGTTGTCTGAGGATTTCAAGGTATTATTGGTAGCGTTTGAGTAATGGTCCTGAAAGTACATATGGGTGAAAACACCGTTATGTCTGGGGCTTGCGTTAGAATAGTATGGGGGGGGGCAACATGAGGACATAGACAGATTTTGTGAGGCCAGGAGATGGACTATATTACTCTTTTTTGTATGTTCAAAATGCCTCATAATAAATTAGTTTTTGTTGTTTTGTTTTGTTGAGGAAATATTTTGCTATCCGATTCAGGCCGGCCTTGAACTCACTTCATAGCCCCAACCGGCCTCAAACACACAGTGATCCTCCTTCCTCAGCCTCCTGGGTACCAGAATTACAGGCATGTGCCACCACGCCAGCTAGCTGTTTTTAATGGCAAGGAGAAAGTCAGCAACAATCAGAATGGTGGCTAGCTCACGCTGTTGTGTGGTAGAAAGAAGCTCAAACTCAGGAGGAAATTCTAGCTTTTACAGAAGAGGAAATATCCCTCCTCTTTGTACCTTCTCTTCCATTTGTGTGATATGGCTGGGCCCCTGTTCTCATTTCTAGGAGCTCTGATTTCTTCCTAGGGCTGGAGGGAGATTCGAGCTGGCCAGCCTTTCGCAGGCGTGTTCCTCATCCTGGCAGCCAGCTTACACTTGCAAAACATCCAGCCATGCCAGAGAAGAGTTGTGCGGCATCCTTCCTATAGGTGCGCGCCAGCTTGGCCTCGTCAACCTGAAGTCTCCCCTCCCTGGGTCAGGACTTCGGCTACAGGTCAACAGCCATGTGCAGGACACAGGACCAAAGCTTTAGAAGAGGTCAGCGGCCCATTCTGACAAGCAGAAAGAGTGCCTCTCCAGGAAATGTCAGAGTCTGGAGCGGTTGGGAAACATTTAGATGTCAAAAGAGACTTGACACTGGTCTCTTTCTCTGGATGGTGTTCTCTCTCTCTCTCTCTCTCTCTCTCTCTCCCCCCTCCATATGTCTTCCTTTCTTCTGTCACCCAGGTCTGTACCACGATTTGTACATTCCAAGTTCTCCACAATTTGGCAACTGAGTCTGCCCTGGGCAAGAACACATGGGCAGAAATAGCAATCAGATACCATTTGGGACCTATCAAATTGGTTAGATTTCTTAAGTGATTATGCCTGGTGTTAGTAAAGGTTCTGGGAGAGAGGCGTTGTCACGTCCTACTGGTTGGAGTGGAGATAAATATGCACCTCCTTCCTGAAGGGCAATTCGTCAGTTGGTAACTAAAGCTATAAAAATGTGCATATCTCTTATAGTAATGCTACTTCTGGGAATTTCTCCTACGGGAATTAGCTATGCACAGAATTCATATGTGAGAATGTTTCTGATGGAGCTATTGCAAAAAAAAAAAAAGTATAAACAACCTAAATATCCAACAGCAAAGGACTATTTAACTCATGCTAAAGATATAGAGTGAAATACTACAGAGACATTAAAATCGTGTCTCATTAGCATATTTAAAACAGGAAAATATTCATGCTATATGAAATGGAAAAGCAGATTATAAAGCTGTGTATGTCGTATGGCGTCAATCTTATAAATGCATAGAAAGAATATACACTAAAGAATTGTCTGATTTCTGGGTGGTAAATTCATGAGTAATTTTCTTTCTTTCTTTTTTTAATTCTTACACTTTTCCCAAAAGTTCTCCATAGATTATATTTTAAATCAGAAAAAATAATGCACCTTCTATACAAAAGCAAATAAAACAATTAGAGAGCAAAGAGAATAATTCTTCTTTTTCAATCATTTATTTATTAATTTATTTTATTTGATACAGAGTCCCACTACACAGCTCAGACTGGTAGTGGCCTTTCTGTTTCAGCCTCCCCAGTGCTGGGATTACAGGCATGTGCTACCCTACCTGGTTTCACTGGCCAGCATGGTTCTCCCTGGATTCTGGGACTTGGAAGACATGCAGTACCAGGGATTGAACCTTGGTCCTTGCATTTGCTATGCAGGTGCTTAGACCACTGAGCTATCTCCCCAGCCCATTATTCATGCACTTATTTATTTATTTATTTACTTACTTACTTATTGCCCTCTGCTTTGCTCTCCTTGTTTCTGTGTGGAGGACCACTGTTATCAATACTGTAGTTACCATGACAATAGCAAATGCTCGCTGATGGCTCTTTCTTGGCCAATCACCAATGCTGAACAATTTCTGTGCACTTTCTCATTATGGAAAAGCTCAGTGCCTCCCTTACACAGTGCTCGAATAGCTGGTGAGCTGGACTTCCGGCACTTGATCTGATTCTAGAACCCACACTGCCTCAAAGAGCAGGAGGTCAGAAAAGAGCAAACAGCCCTACAAATCAAATCCCAGAAAGGAATTTCATGCTCAGGCACCAACCACATCTTAAGAAATCCCATGCTGCATGGAGACACAGGTCCACCCAGACCAGCAATCAGTCTGCACAAAGCATCAGGCAATGAGCTGTCAAAGGACTAGCTGACCTACCTGTCATGAAAATGCTTGGGGCCAGGGATATAGCTCAGTAAAATAAGCACTTGCCTGGTAAGCATAAGATTCTGAGTTCAATCCCCAGTACTGTAAAAAATGAGTAAGTTAAGATAATGCTTGATGAAGCCCATTTTATAATTTATTATTTCTGACTGTAGCTTCTACTGGAGTGAAAATTTCTTAAATATTTTAAGCTCCCTGCCAGGAATTTTTGTTGTTTTATGTTGGTTTTGTTTTACGTTGCTGTTTTATCTGCTGGACTTTCTGTTTTAATTTTTCTCCCTTAATTCTATCTTTGAGGGTCTTGTGTTTCCTTACTATACCCATGGTAAATTTTCAAGTACTCCTGGTTTCAAGCCCTTGTATCACATACAATACATCTTCCAATATCTGGCACTTACCCAGAAGGCAGTCCATGTGTGCCCTCTGGTCAAATGGCAGAATGCAGATCCTATGATGAAGGCTGCATGTAACTTAGTAAGCACCAGGTCTGTGGCATCTAGACTGCGCCCAGTGACAAAGTTCAAAAATTCCACGCCAGCAAGTCCTATCTTTTCTCTGTTCTTCACCATGAAACAGCTCTCTTTTTAGTCCGAGTTGGAACTCCAGCTCTCACCTTCCCCTTGGACCTGCCTAAATTGCTTTAGTGGTAGGTTTTGGTATCTGTCTTAAAACGCTGAGGTTAGATTTGCAACTTGTGCCCCTGGCAGAGCGCAACAGGAATCTGCACAAGGGATTACCAAAGATTCACTTGGTTTTCTGTGTTCCAAGGCTTTTCTCCCCTTCTAAAATAAACTTCCTCATCCTCTTCCAGAGTAAAACTGCTAGTTCTGCTAACTGGGTCACTTGCCAGAGAGCCAAGAGGCTGTCTTTTTTCTGCTGGTCTGTCTAGGGCCAAGCCCCAGAGAGCTGGGCTCTAAAGACTTGCCAAGGCTTTCTATTAATGCCAGTTCGTACCAACATCCCATGCCCTGTTCTTTTGCCATCAGCTCCTCCACCTCCCCTGGCACCTATCACAGTGTCTCTGGAAAGTCTGAGGCCAGTCCTAACCTGAGCCCTGGAGGAAAGGGAAAGTTCAAGCTCACCAAGGCCACTCCATCATGCTGAGGTTGAACCAGGGAGACCCCTTCAAACAAGCTCTCCTGATTAATTGTGCTTGAGCCCCCTGTGGGTACCCTGGGAAGCTGGATGAACTGCCCAACTCCAGAAACAACCACGTTGGAAGTGTAGGTGCCCCTTGGGTTCAAAATGCCGTATGAGTAGCCAATTAATCGGCATGACAGTTTCAAAGAAAGAAATGAAAGAATTACTCCAGAGGCAGAAGAGGGCTATCTGTTTGGGAAACGGGAGCTGGTAAGGAGTCGGACAAACTTGTGCTGATTTCCCATTCATTAAACAGATCCACCAACATTGCAGTACACATATAGAAATGCAAGGAAGTGTATTTAATAGATGTACAGCAGTATAACTAAGACGGAGAAGCACACAAGTAAGCTTGAACATTTAGACACCAGAACATGGGTCAGGAAAGAGACCTTCATCAGGACCTGCAAAGGGCCCTGTGCCTCCACATTTGGCCTGTCTGGGAACTTTTAAAAAACGTAATCATGTGGTATCCAGCATGTGGCTCTGGCTGCCTTCGCTCTGCATCACGTTCACACTGTCGAGTACAGCAGCAGTTGGTGCATTCTCATGGATGCGTGGCACTTCATTTTGTGAACACGCGAGTATGTATTTAAGGGTTCCACTTCAGATGATTATTCAGAAAATTTCCAGCTTGGGGAGATTTCGTGTCACGCCGGTATGAGCATTCCAGCGCATGTCTTTTGATGAACACAAAAGCGTTAGAGACACACTTAAGTGGGAACGGCCAAGGTGCAAGTCATACAAACCCTTAGCTTTTGTAGATACAGCCAGCCGATTTTCCAGAATGTTCCTCCCAATTCGCTCTCCAACAGCATAAGCAAACTGCACCGTACAGGTGTTGGGTTCCGCAAGCACCTCTTCGCTACTGATGTGAGCCTGGATCAGTTACCTAAGCAGCCAGGAATCTCAGCGTTTGCCTCTGTATGATGAACGTGTTGATGAAAAATTGAGTCTGGCATCTAACAGGCCTTAGGTATGATAGTTACGAGTTATCACCTATTAACTGCTACCTGAGCTTTATCCTGAGGAGACAATCTGCATGCCAGCAGGACAGGGATGAGGCAGGAAACACATAGATCCACTTGAGCAGCAGTTCTGAAAGGAAAACAAAACATGGAACGAGATTGGACTGAATACGCCAGGGCTGCAGGGACCAGAGCCGACAGGAACTTTCCCGAGCAGGCGGGCACACACAGGAAGTTCTTACCCAAGCTAAAATAAAATGCTGGGGTGTGCCACATTGCACATGCGGCTCTGACCTGCACTCCCTGAAAACTTGCAGAAGTTTGGGGAGTCTCAGATCCATGTGCCTCACCCTTTGCCCCCTCTGGTGAGTCCTTTTCCATGTCGGCTTAATTCCTGCTCTCAGCACTTAATGCTAATACCTTTGGGCAGGCTCCACCACAGAGCTTAACCAGCTGCCAAGTTAAATAATGCCCAAGATCCTAAGCTGTCCTCCCAGCAAATCAGAAAGCAACATCTCCCTATCAGGTAGAGTTAACCACTCAGAAAAACGCCTTTTTATTCCGAATACATGTGCCTGTATAAAGCCATATATGTGTGTACATATTTCTACCCATAATATCATATATAATATATATTAATTTTATTAGTAATTATTTCCTTTGGGTCACACACCAAGATCAGGTGGCAAGAGGAAACCACAGGTGTGTTTCCTTCCCACGTTGCACCTGGACGGATGACACTGCTTGCAAATTGCTGCGCACCAGTATTGGATCATGTTCTTAATTAAATGACATTTCTAGGATTGTCGATAGTATTTATACACACAAGCATGCATATACACGATCTGCATACATATGCATATATATGATCTGCATATATATATATATATATATATATATATGTTTGTGATTATATATGCATCCAGGGCACAGAGGGGAGCGCTCCCCACTTGCACCGGTAGAGCCTGCAGATCTGCTCTTTGGGGAGACTCCTTTTGGCCTAGGATCCTATGTAATGCCTAAGTTTCCGACTCAGCGACCGTCCTCGGATGTGATCGCGGAGGGTGTGGGGAGGATCCCGGAAATCATGATGGGTTTGTATCACTGCCCCCCCCCACCGCCGCCGCCGCCGCCGTGGGCTGCGATGCCGGCGGCCGTGGCTATTGGTGCCTCTTCCGCTCGGGCTGAAACCGGGTCTGTGGGTGCAAAGAGACTTGCAGCGGGTCCCCAATGCAAGGAGGGGCGGCGCCAGGGCGCCTCCGGGTGCAGCAACGGGTCAGCGCGTAGCCATCCTAGCGGGAGCACTGCGGCCTCTCCAAGGTTGCGGGCAGAGGCAGCGGTTCGGCCTATCTGACCTCCGTAGGCCTGGCCCTCCACTGTGCCGCCCCCGGAAGCCGGCATCTCACCATCTCACCGGGCTCCTCGGCTTCTCAGGGCCTAGGGTATCTGGGGCTCTTTTCTCTCTTCACGCACTGATCTGGAGAACTCACCTAGGGAAAGCTGGGCCCCAGCACCTTGGTCTAGCCCGCCCTGGATGAGGCTGTTTGAGTGCTTTCAATAAACTGCTTCCTGGGGTGCTAAAGAGGATCGTAGAAGAATTTCTCTTTAGAAGTCAACCTATTTTCAGCAGCAGTTAAGCGCGACACCGAGTACTGTAAATCAGATAATAACTTTTCGTTTTAAGGGAGAGACGCAAGGAAGGAAGGAAGGGAGGAAGGAAGGAAGGGAGGGAGGAAGAACGTACGGAAGGAAGGAAAGGAAGGACGGAAGGAAGGGAGGAAGGGAGGGAGGGAGGGAGGAAAGAAGAGACAGCAAGGGAGGACATGGAGGGGCTACAGAGGGAAGTGCATTCGTTATGCCCCTTCTGTTTGGTGTGGACACCCCTCCACTACCCCAAAAAGCCACTGCCGGCTGGTAAAGGACATCACACCCGCCCCTTGGTGAAAGTCCCCAAACGTGGCAAACCTGAGCAGATCCACTCTCTGGGGAGGCGGCAGAAGGCGATATGTTATACCCTTAAATCAGGTTAAAAAAAATAATGATGTTTGGAAACTTACTTACAAATGCCCCCGTCACCCAGAACTATGAAACACAAGTTACCGGGGCTGAACCACAGTGCCTTTTGGAGGAAAAGCTCGCCTGGCCTCCCTACGTGTAAGGGGTGGGGCAAGCGAGTCAGCTTCTGCACAGGAAAGGGATTTTCTTCTGAGACTGCCTGCACTGCAGGAAAGTATCAGCTAATAATCTGGCCTAAAAGGTGGGCAATTTCTGGCATTTTAAAAAAAGGTGTTTTTAAACAGAAGTCATCCTTACAGTGTCAGTACAGGGTTAGTGACCACAAAATGGCCCAAGGAAAGGGCGGAGGAGCGCTGCTGGGTCAGTCATATTTAATATGCTTCCTGCAAGAGAAGCTCCTATAAAATCAATAGACAGCCGCCAGCTGTGCTCCGAACTGTGCTTTCAATTAAACCCCTGCGCTCCTTGGGGTGGTGCCCGGATCTCAACTCTGTGTTGTGCGAGATGTTTGCTCGGTTGTGGGGTGTGGCGTTGCAATGCTCGGGGTCACAGGGATACCACCCCAAGCCAGGCTCCACAGAACTGCTTGAGTACCAGTGTTGTGCAGGGTGAGAAAGGCCTGGGTAGGGGGGAATTGAGGCTCCCCACGAGGGCCGGTGGCATTGAAGCGAAAGCATTTGGCCTCTGGCTAGGGCCTTCAAGAAGAGGGCTGGGGTGAGGCCTAGAGCTATGAACTGAGGCTTTCCTGGCCGGTTCAGGGCCTGAGGTGAGAGCCAAGGGCTGTGAATCCCCTGGCCCTGGGGATGCCTGGCTCCCGGTTCTGGGAATCCCGCTCTGGGGGCCGACAGTGTTCTGCGTATGGCCTTGAAGTCTCTTGGGCTGTGATGCTGGCTTCTGGGTCAGCCTGTACACCTGCCTGCCTCTGGGGACAGCCTGGAGTTCCAGAAGGCCACTGCGACTTCCACCCATTGCTGCTGGAAAAGCACTGCGTGGAAGGACAGGGCTTCCCTTAGAGCAGGTTTCAGGCGACGTTGTTACCTGAATGGAACCATATCCCTGAAATATCTGCTTAGCCCCAGCCTCCTACTGCCCTGCCTGTCGTGTTATTTAGCTTTGCCGTCCACTGAACACGTGTAGCTAGAAAAAGCCTCTGCTGATCCCTCAGAACTCTTGCACCAACTTCCTAAAATTGGGGGGTGGGCGTTAAATTTCTATAGTCCTTTTAAAATACAAAAAGAGGCACTTCAGCCTTCCGGAAAATGCTTCCTAGGAGAATGGATTTGGAAGGTTGGGGGCAGCACGCCCTCCACTGTGCACCACAGTTCCCAAGACTTCTATTATTCTGCCTGAAATCATCTCGTTTACAGAAAATATTTGTTTGCACTATTAGTTGGTACTGGAGTTAATTACTCAATGTGTTAACGTGAAGTAATATGTATAAAAGTAGGAACAGTGTTTATTGTGTGGGTGAGCTGTTGAGCGGTGCTTGAATAAACTGCAATTAGGGTTAGATAGAGATTAATTAACATGTGAGTGGCAAGGTGTAAAATAGTTTCCAACCCTCCACTTCAATATAATCTGCAGGCGAGGGAAGAAGTTTGTGGAAGCTAATTAAATACTTTCATAAAAGCCAGGGTATTCATCCACCCAACATTTGGAAGGGGAGGCACATTAGGGGTAACTTGTTTTTACCCAAATGTTTGCTTTCTGTGGAGGTAGCACTCCTTTGTGGTGCTGGGGAAGAGAGCGAGGGCTTGTGCAGCCAGAGAGCGGTCGGGCTGGCGAGGCAGGTTCGCAGGAAGCCCTTGGAAGGCTGTCAGCCCAGTGCAGCTTGCAAACCAGCCCATCTCTCAGCTGTGGCGGAGATCAACAATTACCCAATTTGGAAAGCGGGCTGGGGTGCGATGCTGGTGGCGAGCAGGATCTGCAGGAAAGTCGGGATAGAAATTGAGACTTTTGAGAGGATGCGATGTTTTGCTATGGTTTCAATGTTGGGGTGAGTGGTTTGTTTCCTGTCTGGTGGGAATGGGAGTTCCTCAAGCTTAAGGATGGAGCACTACGGGCCCACAAGCCTGTGACTCTAAACTGTCCTAAATTAAGTGGGCTGTAGGGAAGGGATCTCCTCTAGAGTGGCAAGCCTCTCTCCAATTTAGAGATCTAGGGGGGGGCAGGGTGAGGAAGGAGATTTAGGACTGCTGAGCTGGGGGGCAGGTTCAGGGCTTGGCAGAATGAGAACCTACGTGGAGCCCTCTCCAAGGGGCCCTTTCTCAGAGACCTCTCTTTGTTCTTTTCTGTTTGCTTTCCGAATATGCTGGTCCTGTATCTGTCATACCCATCTCCGGCCTGAAATGGCACGTCCAAGGAGCCACAACTGCAGGGATGGGGAGAAGGAAAAATTCTACAGAGAAAGGGGAGTTACGGCCTGTCTGTCGTTGGAACTAGAGCTCCCCTGACCCTGAGCTTTGATGGTTTTCTGGGGATGGCTTATAGCCGGAAGGGGCTTGGGGTAAGACGGATATTCAGCTCTTCAAGACCTGTTCCTAGGAAGGAAGAGGTTTTACCTCCAGCCACACTATTTCTGGAATTCACTATCAAACCCTCAACCCTGTTTGGTCATATTATACCCACCGTAATCCTCTTAAACTGTGGTTGTGGCTACAAAGCTTGTGGTCTTGCAAAAGCCGACTGGCAAGATATAATTGTCCAGCGAACAAAACCAGCCAAAAGTTTTCAAAAATCCCCGCAGCCCCCCTTTCCTAAACCTAATTCTCTCGCTCCCTGTCTTGCTAGCTGCCACCCCCGCCTCTCAGCCTTGATGTCTCCAGGAGCACCCGGCCTGCGGAGAGTGCCGGAGCGTCTTTGAGCCGTTTGTTGTGATACGAGGTGGACCGGTCTGCAAACAGATGAATTCAGCCCCTCCAAACCAAGCTCGGAGCGCGCTGCTTTTGTGCGCCGGGCACAAAACGCTGAATTCCTCCGAACTTACTTGGGGCCTGTCTAGAAAAGGGCCTTTTCTTCCCTCCGCTTGTACCTCTGGCCAGACTAGGTCTCTGCCCGCCTCCCTTCGGGCCCCTCCTTCTCCCCTCTGATAATCCTTCTCTTTATTTTAGAAAAACACAAAACCCGGTTCCACGCGGTGCTTTAGTGGCTAAAAGTGAAAGAGCTGCCTTGGCAGAATTCAGCTCTATGAATCACTTCGGAAAATTGGTTCGACTGAATGGCCTTAGGAGGAAAAACGTTTTAATAGGATCCTGGGGAGGTTCTGCTGTTTCAGTCTGCTCCTTAAACAGGTGGAGATTGGACCTTCTCCATTATACCAACAGTAAGTACCCGTCAGCAGGAGAACTGCCCTCCGCAGCCCCAAACCAGCCATAGAGCCCTCCCTGGCCTCGGAAACCCGATCGCAACCCCCCAATTCTGATCGATCAGGGTCTCGTAGGGCTCCGCTTCTCAGCCGCAGACTTCCCTCGCCTCGGGCAGGGAGCCCGCGGGAAAACTGGGAGCGCAGGGATGAGGGCGCGGCCCGTTTCTTGAGGACGCCTGGAGGTCGTCCTCGGGCTGCCCGAGCTCTGTGTCGACCTCCGACGCCGCCCAGACTAGCTCACAGCTTTTGCATAAATTAATATTCCCCCATTAACAAGCACCCCCCCCCAAACGCCGCGCTCGCTTCCCTGCACCACATCCTAATGAGGTAATTATCATTTGCGCGTGTTCGGGGCTGGCGCTGGCTCCGTGGGTAAATGGCAGTTTATTAGCAAGATGCCCAGCGCGCCTGCAGCAGGCTGAGGGGACTTCGCGCACTAGACGGACACCCCGGGGTCCTTGGGGATAGGGCGACCGGGACCCCCCACTCCGCCCCGCCTGGCCGCGTTTCCCAGACCTGTAGGCCTCGGAAGTTGTGAATCACGCGCGGAACTCTGCCTAGGTTTTATGTTTGCCCCCCCACCCCCCGCACCGGCAAAACCATCACGACTCTCCCCTCCCCCCGCGCCTCTCCCCTCCTTCCCGATTCGCGAGCCGCTCGCACTTTCCGAGCGAGGGGAGCGCGGGAGCCAGTTGCCTCCTTTTAAAGTTTGAGGGGCGGTGGCGGCGGTGCGGCCGCAGGCGCGGGGGAGCACGAGGTCCGCGGGGAGCCGCCGCCGCCCGTGTCACTCCACTTAAAGTGACTTCATGTGATGTCAGCCGAGTGTAAAAGACAGTGATCTCACGCGGAGGGGAAGATGTTTGCCATCAAAATGTGACAGGAGACGCTGCATGGCTCGGAACGCGTCTCCCCGGCGGTGGCGGAAAGAGGTAGGCGCGCGGTGGCTTCCCGGCCGCCCAACTTAGCCCCTCCTGTGTCCGGCTCTGTGCGC
>PVJA010010924.1:0-56056 GCA_004027025.1 Myocastor coypus
AAAAAAAAAAAAAAAAGGGAGGGGGAGCGGGGAAAGGGAAGGCGGGCCAGGGATCTTGACCCAGCCGGCACTAGGGCTTGGCTCCCAGCGATGTGGTTTGGGTCTGGGCTGGAACAGGAAGTTAGTCGCAGGAACGCAGAGGCGGGGCAGAGGGGCGCAGGGGGCTTACCCGCGGCGGGCGCGCGGGCTAGGCTCCCAGCGGTGCGGTTTGGGTCTCTCAATCCTTGATATCAAAAAAAATTGTGTGAACCTAGTCCTTTGCAAGCAAGCAGCCCACCTCCTGTTGGGAGAGGCAGGGGATAGTAGGAATGGCTCATTAATCAATTCAAGCATTGGGATACAGTGTTTTTGAGATGCTGATAATAAGTTGCATGAGATTTTAAAGACCTAAATGTTTGCCTAAATCTTTCAGCAAATGTATGGATCTGTTGGGCTCACTGTGATCGGTTCTATCCTGGGAAGAAACAGTGGCAGTAATAAGAAAAGATAAAGGAGAAGACAAAAGCTGGGCTAGGTGGTTGCTGGTCTGCCTGATAGGCAAGACTAACTCAACAGTACAACAAAACCTATGTTTAACTTACACTTTTGCAAGTTAGTAACACTGACACAAGGTTGCCTAACAACTAATAGCTGACCTTACCCAGCCAGGGTGTTTATCTTAGGACTGAGGAAGTTTGTGTGCTTTAGGGCCTGAGGCCCAGTCCTACCTACACACATTTGATTAATTTCCTAGCTTCCCAGGCTCCCAATAAGCAAAGGCTTGTTTGGGGTCTTGCACTAAATATTAAAAATGAGCAAAGAGAATAAAAATGGAGTGGAGTTAAGTGTACCTTGGAAGAGTTGATAAAGTGTGAATGCCCCAGGATAAGTATTTGATCTTATTCATTCTAACCCCCCAATCGCTTCTCGGCCTTTTGGCTAAGATCAAGTGCATTCTAACCCCAGTATAAATACAGTTCCTGGCACATACAGTGAATTTTCCCAGTTAGGTTTTTTGATTGCTTTCTGCCTCTGGGATTTTGCCTCTGAAAAACCCACAGTTATTTAACACTTCTTTGCTCCTAGAAAGTAGTTTGTAACAAAGCAATGTTTTCAGTAAGAACAACTGGAAAAGAGACAAAATTAAAACAAAAACTGGTTTGAAGGATGAGAGATATGGCAGGCTATCCAATATTTGAGAAGCCAAACCCTCTCAGAAAAACAAAACCCAAAACTATTTCCCTCTTAGTTACTTTTCTCATTCTTAGTTATATAAGATGAAAGGGTAAGAAGGCAGGTAAAAGAAATGTTGTTAAAATGAATAGTAGTTTTTAAAAATATCATAATACCAGAAAGATAAAAAATTAGAGTTCAGAAGGAAAAGATGTACTAAATTTCCCAAGCCATCCTGGATTCTCTTTACGGCAAATTACCCACACTGAGAAGGATAAAAATATTTTTCTAATCAGCTGATCACTTGATCATGCTGAGGTAAGATCATCCTATGCTAGATGTCTAGATTTATCTTCAGCAAAGCTGAAAATCTCTCTGAAAGAAAATAACATCATTTGGAATTGTTATAATTTTTCATACACAATGTCCCCTATTTTACCAAAATTTATCAGATATTAAAAATAGGATCAAGAAAAATAAATGATGGAATAGGCCCACATATTACACTTTTCCTTAAAATGAATATTACTAGTATTTTCAAGAAATAAATGGCAAGATGAGGAATTTCACCAGAAAACTGCAGTTTACTGAAAAAAAATCAAGTAGAAATTCTAGAAGTGGAAAATATATAAACTAAAATGAAAATCTTATAAATAAATTGTATAGCAAGTATGACACAGCCAGGGAGTAAAGAATTAATGCACTGGGTCAGCAAGATAACTCAGTGGTTTAAAGCACCTGGTTAGGCAAGCTTAGGCAAGCACACAGGGACCATGGTTTGATCCCCGGCACCACATGCCACACCAGCCCTGCCCCTAGGGTGGCCTGAGTGCTCGCTCTCTCTCTCTCTCTCTCTCTCTCTCTCTCTCTCTCTCTCTCTCTCTCTCCCTCCCTCCCTCTCTCTCCTCTCTCTCCTCTCTCTCCCTCTCTCTCTGTCTCTGTCTCACTGTTGCTCACTCTCTCCCTCCTCTCTTTGTCTCTCGTTCTTGCTCTCTCTCATTTTCCTCTGTCCCTCTCTCTCATCTCTCTCTTTCTCTCTCTATCTCTCACTCTTTCTCACTCTCTCTCTCCTCTGTCTCTGTTTTTGTCTCACTCTTGCTCACTCTCTCTCCCTCTCTCATCTCTCTCTCCTTCTCTGTCTCTCGCTCTTGCCCTCTCTCTCTCATTTTTCTCTGTCTCTCTCTCTCTCTCTCTCTCTCTCTCTCTCTCTCTTTGTCTCTCACACACAAAGAATTAATGCACTAATAGGCCAGATGTAAATATTCAGGCTAAAGCCCTAATACATATAAAAGAGTGACAAATTCTGAAAAGAATAGAGTCTCTTTGGAAAATATTAACCTACATACTTGGGTTCTAGGAAGAGTGAAGAAAAAAGAATTTAAAATAAAAAGATCATCAATTTTCCAAAATTGGTGTAAGACATCACTCAAGTTTAACATGTAATTTAAATCCCAAATTCAGTTCAATAAAACCCAAGTACTCAAAGCTGATTTCATCCAATACTAATGATTTAGTCATGGTTTTAAATCAGAACTATAGCTAAGATAGCTCAGCATTTTAGTCCTTTGTTTGTTTTTCTGTTGTTTGTTTGTTTATTTGTTTTGCAGAACTGGGGATTAAACTCAAGCCCTTGTGTTTGCCAGGCAAGCGCTTATTCTACTGAACTATCTCCCCAGGCCCTATAGCTAATATACTCATACTACCAGTTTATTTTAATTCATTGGAAGGAATAGTTAGTGCTTATATTGTTTGATCAATTTTGCATGCCTGTATCTGGTAATTAAACAACTACTTTGAAGATAACAATATGCAATATAATTTCCATTGTTCACTTTTTATCATCTTGATTTGAAATTCTGTAGCGTTTTTATTGTTTTTTTCCTTTCTTTAAGCAAAGCAGAACTATCTAAAACTACATGTATTTATTTGACCTACAATGGAAAATGAGACACTAGTGGTAAATTTTACCTTACTTTTTGCCTTTAAACCAAAGTAATTCCAGCAGATCACGATAGCAATAGGTTACTCTGGCATAATTTTAGAACCAGCACAAAAATAAATTTTAAGCCAGGCGTGGTGGTGCATGCCTGTAATCCCAGCACTCGGGAGGCTGAGATGGGAGGATCGGTGCGAGTTCAAGACCAGCCTGGGCTACAAAAGTGAGCTCAAGGCCAGTCTGAACTGCATAGTGAGACCCTGTCTCAAAAAGACAAAATAAATAAATAAATAAATAAATATAAATTTCAGTTTCTGGTTTACTTCTTTATTTACTCTGAAGTGACCACACTGTATCCCAGGCTACATTACCACCCTAATAACTTTGTGAAATTTTTTTAATCAGTTCTGATATTTTCCTGGAAATTTTTGCCCTCTTTGACATTTGAATGCTGGTACTTAGCCCTCTTATTTCTATTTATGTTGCAAAATCCGTCACCATCTTCATTTTTTAAAAATGCTGCCAAGTTTTACAAGCTGCTTCCTTTTCTTAAACAAGGGGTGGGAGAGAGAGAGAAAGAGAAGAGACTTTCTAGGATCTTACACATTCTCTCCAGAGGATAAAGCTTCTCTAGTAGGTTTTTACTATTGCAGAATTTCTTTTCTTTCCTGGATATGGTCCACCTGTCTTTCAGCAGCTGCTGATAAAGCAAAGAGAAGCCCCATCCTGCACTGCGTAAAGCCTCTTTAGAAACTGCTTGGGCTTCAACTGCTTGATGGTGATTGAAGAAAGCAGGGAGGAGGGGTGTTTTCAACATGTCACTGGATTCTCAGATTGCGTTACACTCTCTCTCCGGTGATTTCTGTGACTTCATTCTTTCCAGGGGATTCTGCTCACAGATGAGCCATCCTGGCAGAGTCCTGATGGTTTCCTTCCACATTTACAAGGTGCTGGCTGCGCTCCCTTTCAAATTCCAACAGGGTTAGTTTAGCTGGCCTGAAGTGTTTTGTTGCCAACAGTAACACGCTCTTTGGTACAGAGTTGACTTGCTAAGGCTTATCCTTCTTTAACTCCCTAGAGCCACTGTTTTTTCTGAGAGTTGCTACACTTTAGACCAAAAGGAAACTGATGGCTGGCTTTACACACATCTTCCGTCTTTCTGAAGGGTAAGATCTGAGGGCACAAAGACTTGACATAGGCTAAAAAACATCCTTTGGGCCTAGGATGCAGTTCAGTGGTAGAATGCTTATCTAGTGTACATGAAGTTCCGAGTTTAATTTAAAAAAAAAAAAAAAACTCAATATTTTGCTTTTGTCATTCACTAGAAAAAAGAAGAGGAGAATTTGAGTAGGTGTTCAAACATAATATGAAACTTGCTTCCAAGTCCCCGGGTCAAGACTGGTGGTAGGATGGCAAGGAGGGAACTCTGATAAAGATTCAACAATCATCACCTTTGTCTTTCAAGGGTTGGCTGCAAAAAATAAAATCTCCGTGAATTAGGTCAACTCAGGTCTCGGCCATGTAAAACATATCAAAAGTCTCTGCCCTAGAAGATCACCGTTTGCTTCTCTTACACCTATTGTTTTTCAAAGAATGTAATTTGCTTACTACATTTTTTTTAGGAATCCAGATGGTCTTGTGCCCAGTTAGCATTTATTCTATATTTTTCCTATGTGTAGAAAAGAAAATGTATTCTATAGAGGCCTTGAGAGAAAAAAGTGCCAGGAATACAATGCTAAATCCTATAACCCAAGGGACCACTTGCCAATCTGACAAGTGTACTAGGTTCAACGTCTGTTTGCTCCTGAGACTGAAGCAGCGCCTTAGCATCTCATGGAACTTGTGAAAGCTTTGTTCTGAGTTACAAGCTTGGCAAATAATCTATTGTATCAAAAAATCAAAGAAAAGTTATGGCTGTAATATACCCACAAACATTTCATAAGCATTTGGACGCATCAGCCACTGAGTCTGTGGCTTAGTGTTGAAGGAACAGCAGTTTCCTTACAAGAAAAAAAGTCTCTGCTCTCACCTGCTTGCTATGTGGCTGAACAACTGGGAGGCGTGCAGAAATATTCATCATCCTGGATAGCCGAGGGTGAGGCCAGCAACGCCATGAAAACACAACAGGCTGTACTGCCCAATGCATCAGCCCCTAGCCACATGTAAAATTTACAAATGTAAAATTGTGCTCCTTGGTGGTGCTATGCTCACTTCCAGCTCTCAGTTGCCTCCTAGGGCTAATGCTTCAGTGTCACAGAGGACAGAGATACTTCCATTTGGAAGTTGGACAGTCCTCCTCTGGAAGTTCAGAGAAGTCAGAAACCCAGTTTCTCTTGAGGCTTCTTCACTTGGCTTGCAAATAGTTTCCTTCCAGCAGCTTTGTCCTCATATAGCTGAATCTCTGTGCACACAGGGACCCCCACCCCAGCTTCTTCCTCATCTGAAAAAAATATTGGATATCAGAGCCTTATCCTTTGACTCATTTTAACTCAGTTAGCTCTTTAAAGACCATCTTGTCAAATGCAGTTACATTATGAGACACTAGCCATTAGAACAGCTGAAGAGGAGCTGGAGAGATAGCTCAGTAGAATAGTGCTTGCCTGGCAAGTGCAAAGGCCTGAGTTCAATCCCCAGTCCTGGAGAGAAAAAAAAATTGTGATAATAAAAATAGCTGAAGATTAACATGCTTTAAAGTTGGATCAGGCCAAGCAATGAGTAGGATGACAGAGACCACAGCTAGCACTGTCATGTTAGATCCTTGGGTTTAAGTATTTTCTATTCCCTCAGTTCAGGATAGTGGAAACTCAGCGCTCACAGGAGGACGTCTCAGTGGCTATGTATCATCCCACAGATTTCTTGCTGTGATGTTTCAAAGTTAGCTTTGCTCTCTTAATGCAGAATATTTCCCAGGTCCTGTAACATTTTCTGTAATAAATTCAGTCTTTCACACCTTTTGTCTTCTGCCTCTGTCATCAACATTTTTGGACAGTTACCTAAATGGCTCCTCCTACCACAGTGTTTTCAGGATATGACTGCTCATGTGTCTCTCCCGAGTGACTTCAGTGGCTCTCCACTTTCTGCACCCCAATATCAGAGGTGTCCCCAGGCTCAGATGCAGGCCTACCTGCAGATAACAAGTAGGCTGTCTAACCAAGGTGGCAGTCCGAAGGCCACAGTCCTCAGGGTAAAGCAAGTTTGGATATACATTCTGACTTTCTCATTCCTTGCTAGGATTTAGGGCATGATAGCTGAAGTTCCATTTCTTCATCTGTGATATGAACTTAGGTTATGGCTTATCTTATATATCTAAATGTCCTCCCAAAGCTTCATTTGTCATAGGTGGGGCTTTTTCAGAGGTGGCTGGATTTAGAGTGTTGGAAGCTGGGCTTGATGGTGGATGATTACTAAACTAGTCCACAGGTTGGTTTGGCACCCATCTGATCCCAGTGGCCTAGATCCAACCTAGAAGGAGTAGAAAGATGTTGCTAAGGCCCTTTGTATGCTTGCTTTTGCTGTCTTCTGGCTACCATGAACTGTCTCTCTTCTGTGATGCCCTTCTGAAAAGCCACCCTGCCTTGGGGCCCACCAATTATGGACAGAAACCTCTACACACTGCGAGCTAAGTAAATCTTTCCCCCTTGAATTTGGGTGTTGGGTATTTTGTCTCAGCAATGAGACAAAAGGCAACATATTAATTCTTTGAACATTACTGTACAGACTATGATATGTATAAGATGATTGCCTGAATGTGGTAGGTTCTCAATGAGAGCCAGAGTAATTATCATCCTCCTAGATTCTGTTTTGGATATCCTTTCTCTGTATCATTTTTTTTAAAATGTATTTGTTGTGGGATCTACAGGGTCTATAGGGTCTCACTATGCAGATCGGACTCATAGTGTTTCTCTTGTTTTCAGCCTCCCAAGCACTGGGGTTACAGACACACACTGTCATGCCCACTCTCGACCACAGTCAGCATGCCCCAGGGGCGAGGCCAGCATAATATGCTGGGGATTGTACCCCTTGAACTGTCTGGCCAGCCCCCTTTTCTGTATCTTTAAGAACACTCTGTAATCCCAGCACTTGGGAGACTGAGGCAAGAGGATCAGTGTGAGCTCAAGAATAGCCTGGGCTACAAAAAGTGAGCTCAAGGCCAGCCTGAACTGCATAGTGAGACCCTGTCTCAAAAAAAAAAAGAACACTGTTCACCTTCTGGCTCTTACTGTTCACCTCTTTCCATTCCATTATATGTCTATGTCCTTCTGTATCTTATACTGTCTGTGGACTCTCTCTGTCTTTCTCTATCTCTCTATCTCTGTCTGGCTCTGTCTGTCTGTTTGTCTGTCTGTGCCTGTCTATCTGTCTCTCTCTCATTTAGACAACTGTCAGAATTCTGTTCACATGCTTTTACCTTTCTACGTACCAAAGGACACCGTATGAACACATTCAGTTCTGTGCCTTAAGGTTTTCCTGGCCATAAGAGCATCCTGGACCCTCATTCAATATAAGCTGAAAGCACCAGAAAATTAAGCCACCCTGTACATGGACAGATGGAAAGTTGGTAGACAAATGCTCCAACTCTCTTGCTTTTTTAAAGACAATAGTTCTTTATGTATCCCAAGATTCCCAGTGATACATTCTTCTTAGCATATCTTTTGTTGATCTCTGTCCTTTGCCATCTCACTTTCCTAATACTGCTTCCTAGGATCCCTTATATAACTATGTGCATTCAAAAACCTCAACTCATTGTTTGTTTTTGGGTTAACTCAACCTGAGTCATCAACATAACATGTGTCATCTTTCATCTACAACACCCAACTCGTTCAGTCACTTGTTTCTTGATTTCTCCGTAATACCTAACAGGTATTTATAACAGCTGCAAACAGCTGGTGCTCATTCCTTAGAATTGCCATGAAAAAGATGAAGTCATGGCTTGGGCATCATCTCCAATGCCAGTGGAAATTCTAATGTCTTTAAGGAATGGTTAAGGGAAGATGCCTGGCTCTAGGCTGACTGGAAATCGAGCTACAACAGAGTAAGAGCCACTGTGACTCTTAAGAAATAACAACAAAAGCTATTCTGTTATTAAAAGCTGCATTTAGAAAGTGTCAATGCAGCAGGTTCTTTGTGATTCTATCTGATGACCTGTGAGTCTTTCATTGTCATGAGTTCATTATATACCTGATACCAAAGAAAACCACGTAGCTCACAAATATCTTCCACTGACATAACAGAAACATTATTACCCCTCTGTTTTCTTGTTGTTTTCCCAGGAGACTGTACAACTGGCTTTCCTCTTGTCACTGAGCATCTGTTAGCAAAGGCCTGGTTAACCTTCTTCCCCCTCATCAGATCACACACCATATGCCTTTATCTGCTGGGCTTGCACATTTTCCTGGTTGATGGTCACTGTAAACCTTTTGTGTCTGGACTACATTCATCATAGACTCAAGACGAAGATCTTACTCCAAATTTATATTAACTCTGTAGTGCCATGTGGGATAAGAAAGACCTTCCCTGTGCATTACGTGTTTCAAATTCATAGAGAATTTGAAATCTTAAGATCTTTCCCCTTTTAGCCTTGAACAAGAGCACCGCTATGGTAGTACCGCATTTAATTTCTGAAGGAGTGAAAGAACATAAACTGCACAATCTTTTTTTTACTTAAGGACTTTCTACTGGCAATCTCTGTAGTAACATGAGCAATGCAGAGTAACTGGTAAAATTAAGGTCCATATGCAAGCTAACTGAGCAAGGTCTCAACATCCAGTCTCAGAAACTTTCCTTGGTCGTGTCACCATAGGCACAGACAGCACTTCAATGACTTTTATATAACAGGGTCTTCTTTTCACGTTCCACAAATCCTTCCCTATGCTTGAGCAAGGAGTTTCAGAAGCATTGGAAATACTACTAATTGTGTTACTAGACAGACTCTTAGCTCAAACAAGTACAGTATTTGAATTTGACAGTTTCCCATGACCGTGGGTCTTGTTCACTCTTTTAGGCCTGAACATCATTTATGCCAATCCAGATCTTGTTATCGCCCTTTCTCTTAGCCTATAACCCATTCATCTTTCTCTCTCAGCCAAACCATGTCACAGGGATCCACTATTCCTGGGAACAATGGGTAATGGGACAACTGAGCACTGGAACCCTGCCATTCACAGTAGATGTCCCTTTCTTTGTTTGGCAAATACAAGGTGAGCTACAGCTAAGTAGGCCTACTCTGACTCTCATGAATTTCCATTGCCTGATGAATTAAATGGTGCTTTTCCAGGTGCTGGCCTTAAATAGTATCACAAATCTGTTCCTAATGTTTTCTCTCAAGCTGACAGCGCAATAAATGATAGAAACATATTGCACAGCCTGTATTTCTCACCTGAGCATGGCAGTTGTTTTTATTCTAAAGTCTCTTCTCTATTTTTTTATTAGTATATATTTGCTACACATAATGGAGTTGATACTTACAATAATACATCTTAATTATTTTTATATTCCCTTCGTTTCTTGGTCCCTTACCCATTTGCCAAAGACCTATGGACGAAAGATAGCCTAGAATCTCAGCCGATGCCTACAGACTTGAGAATTTTTAAATGTATTCTTTCTTTCTTTCTGTTTTGTTGTTGCTTTGTGAATGTGTGTGGGTGTGGGTGTGAGTATGAATATTTTTCCTCATCAAAGAGTGTTTGAGCCTAGTGCTTCCTGGGTTTTTCATATGAATTTGGAACTTGTTTGTCTTATTTGTCTTAATTTTCTTCACGTTCCCCTGAGCCCATTAGAGTAATGTAGAAAAAAGTTGGGATCTCTAGGCAGAAATTTGGTAAGTGGTGACTTCTCTGATCCCGGCGCCTGAGCACTGTACAGCCCTAAGAGTCAATTCTTAGTATCTTTGCCTAACTCTGTGTCCAGTAATGTGATGTTGCTGGATTCTTTAAATGGGCCATGGTCAGTGTTTATGCCATGTAAATCAAAAAACATTGCAAACCCAAGCTTCTCCCCTTCTCTCCACCCTCCTCTCCAGAGAGCCATTTGTTAAATATTTATCAACATGCCACCGGGCAAAGGTCAGCCTACATTTAATATAAAAAGCCAAGGCCTTTCAGAGGCATGTGAACAATTTTCAGAAAAATTAGAGCTGTTTCTCTAAGTCACTGAATCCCAACCTATGTTTAATAAATAATTTCTAATGTTTCCTCTATCATTCTGCACTAAAATTCATAAGTAATATGTTATACCTATGGAAAAGGTTTTTAAAAGAATAAAAAAAAGTCTCAATGATAATACATAGGAAAAATTGAAGGAAGTTGATTTCTAAAAAAACTTTGGATTTAAATAGCATGGCTAGGGCTGGGGCTGGGGAGATAGCTCAGTGGAAAAAAGTGCTTGCCTGGCAAGTACAAGGTCCTGAGTTCAGTCCCTGATACCACCAAATAAATAAATAAATAAATAAATAAATACATACATACATACATAAATTAGCATGGCTACACTCAGGGTAAAATAATAAAGCCAGTTGCTCACAACTTTATGCACAACAAGTATAAAAGCAACATCTATGTGCAGACTGACAGAAATGAAGTTTTGATAAAGCAACAAGATTTTCTGAAGTGAAAATCAACTCTAGGCAAAATCAGCACAATATGAACTATACTCTTCCCTTAATCCATAGGATAATCAAATCTTATAATACTCATTGCATGTTACACTCATACAGAAAAAAAAAAATTGTGTGGATGTACAAAAAGGAATTAGGCTCAGATCATTTGAATAAATTACCTACTTTCTCAAGTCTTGTGGAACACATATCATTCTTCACTGTATAGAAACCAACCTCTCTGGTATCACCCACTCGATTCCAGTAATACCCCTAAAGAGGCAACCCAAAATATCCCTCAAAGTTTCTCAACCTCCTTGGGGAAAAATGTTGTTCCACTTGAGGAACAGTATTCTACATAAAGGACAAGGAACCTGGGTTAGTATTATGGCTTTGCATCCCTTTTATGGTGAATTGATATAAAAAAGGAGAATTTACTGGCAGAAAGGATGGTGACCCCTGGATATCCAGAGAGAAGATTCCAAGTGACCCAAACTCTTAGCCAACCTGAATGATGCAGGGTCACTTGAAGAGACCATAGGAAATCCAGAAAGAGAGGCAGGATTAGTGGGTACGTAGGAGACAAAAGATTGGATGGAAAGTGCTAGATGCAAAGACAGATGGGAAACTGAAAGTGGAACCACCCATTCTGCTTGTGAAAATTTTCTTTCATCCAGGCATTATGTGAGAAGTGGTCACGTTGGGGCTTTTGGAACTGGAGGCTTCCCAGAAATGACTCCACAAACTCTCTAATGGCTTTGGCTTCTAATAATACTTTATAATCAAGGTACTTCTTAGAGAGGAATTGATACTAGAACAATTATTTTCTAAAGGGACATAAACGTGTTATTTTTCTTTGGTCCCCTGCCTTCCATTTCCTTCTTTTGCCTGCATTAAGTTACTCAGATATTTATTTTTAAAATACAAATTGCATTTTAACATATTGTGGCTTTTCAGTTTCTTTATTGGGTGGTGTTTTTAACTGAGGAGACCTAGTAAATGTAGGTGCTGATGTGAGGTATCATAAAATGCCCTTTCTACTTCAGAGTTAAACATTCAAAGCATGTTCTCTAGTGATTCCCAGCCTTCTGTCTCCCAGCTCCAATATCGGGCCTGCTTATGTCAAGAACCCCTTACCTTCTTACAACTGCTGATGGAAGTAGTGGTTCTCAAACTTCTCCAGCCCAAGGACCAATTGAGAATTTTTTAAAAAAATCTGTGAGTCACCAGTCTCATTCACTCCTTATCTTTTACCTGAACACTTCTATAAAAATATAACATACATGGAAGTAGACAAATATAAGTATATAGTTTGTTAGCTCTTTTAACAACTGTTCATAAACATTTAAGTGGCACACGGGTCCGGAAACAGAACAAGATCAGAGCCCTTCTGTACTACCTTCTAATCCTCACCCAAAGGTGAGGATTACCATTGGTTCTAATGACATAGATTAAGTAGGTCTCTCTTTGAAGAAAGGAATCATGGAATTGTGCTTTTTAAAGTATTTCTGGCTTCTTTCACACCACACTGTAGCATTCATTCACCTTTACACGTATTCAAAGTTTAGTCACTCTCATTGCTACAAAGCGGTATTCTGTAGGACTTTAACTTGTTATTTATTCATTATAAATCATACTGATATGACTATACACACACACACTCATCTGTACTTATATTGAGTATACATGTAGGAATGGAATCATCAAGTTTTTGACTCGCGTCAGTTTTCTAAAGGCATTAACAAATGGTTTTCCAAGAGGCACACAGATTCCATTCCCACTAGTAATATAAGAAAATTTGTATTTTTTCCTCACATGCTCACCAACTCTTGCTATCTTGCTGCTTTTTTTTTTTTTTTTTTTTTTTCATTTTAGCCTTGCTGTTTGCACTGCATACTTAAAACTGGTTTCTCAACCAACTAATGTAGGCTGCTTGGTACTTGGCATGGCCATCATGTATTGGTAAGAATTAGTATCTGTCACATACTGGTTTTAAAATATTGTATTGAATATTAATTTATATAAAGCTTTATTGAAGTATAATTGATATACTATACTGTGCACATTGTTAAAATATAAAATCTGTAAGTATTATATAGAGTCTGCCAAAAAATATATATACACAGTTCAGGACTTTGCCATACTAATAAGTGTCTCGAAGCTGATGGCCCCTACTTTGAGCATCTCTTACAATTACAGAGACCAAAGATAACTTACTAGTCTCATGATGTCTTAATAAGTTTGGTATTAAAATAGTATATGTTTTTCTTTCCATGAAACCATTCCCACAATCAAGATATAAACATATCAACTACGAGCCACCAGAAATTTCTGTCTGTGCTTTTGTAATTTCATCCTCTGGTCCCTAACTTTCCCCCAAACCTTTCCCAGGCAACCACTGAATTGCTTTCTACTGCTGTATGTTAAGTTGTATTTCCTAGAATTCCCTTACATAAGTGCATCCTATTATAGATCCATCTTGTATTCTTTTCATGAAGCTTATTGTGAGATCTCCCTATGTTGTGGCATGTATCAACTATCCGCACTCATTCCCTTTCATTGCCAAGAAGTTTTGCACTGTGTGGAAATACCACAGCTCACCAGCACTCCCGTCAATGGACATCTGGTTGTCTTCAGTTTAGAGCTATTATAAATTGCTATGAATATTTATATTATAGAACAGGCTTTAGTGTTTTGAGTAAATGCTTAGGAGTAGAATAGCCAGAGGGTGGGCTAGTTGAGCAATGGATAACACATCTGACTATGGATCAGAAGGTTGTAGAATATCCAGATTACTTGTTAAGTATATTCTTAAATTTATAAGAACTTACCTATATTTTTGACAGTAGTTACATGATTTTATACTTCTAATAACAATGTATAAGAATTCTACTTTCTCCACCTCCACAGTTGTTCTTAATATGAGAGTCTTTTTAACTTTAGCAATTCTGGCAGGTATGTAGTGATATCTCACTGTGATTTTTATTTGCATTTCTCTAATAATTACTATGTTGAGCTTCTTTTCATGAGTTTACAGTCTCTTGTGACATTTCTGTTCAAATTATTTATTCATTGGGATGAAAAGTGTTTATTTCATTATTACTGAATTTTAAAAGTCTTTATTATAGATAAAAATTCATAATTGGGTGCAAGCTTTGTGCAATGGTTATTATAGTCTTTGATTCATCATTTTGTTATTTTAGTAGAATCTTTCAAATAATAGATTTTCATATGTGATAATGTCCAAATTCTTGGTTTAGCTTTTTATATTATGTTTTAGAGTATTATCTGAGAGATCTTTGTGTAACCTAAGGCCACAAGGTTTTTCCCCATTTTCTGAAAGCCTTAGTCCTGTTTCTTCTAGTTTTGGGATCTATTTTAGTTAATTTTTGTATATGCTAGCAGTCAATCAGTTTTGTTGTCATTATTTGTTTTATTGTTTGCAATTGAGCTCTCACTGTCTCAACATGTCTCTTGGAAAATCCTGTCCTTTTTCCTGGTCTGAGCATGGGCTGAACTTCTTCATCCATGAGTACAGAGTGCAAAGCTGATGCCATGGATTTTATTTTTATTTATGGCTCCTAATAATCATAGCAGTGCTAATTTCATCTACAGTATGGAAGCTGCCTTTGGACAGTGCCACACAGTTTCTGTCAGTTTTAAATTTCAATCAAATTATATATGGCTGTGCTAAGCCAGGCTTCCAAGAAGGACTATGGGCTCATTCAGCCATTCAGTCATTCACTCACTTAGCAGGCATTTATGGAGAGATTATTATGTGTTCTGTTCTGTTCTCAGTCAGGGGTGATAGCAGTAGACTGGATTAGGTTGCTGTACTTACTGAACATATCTAGTAAAGTGTAAATATATGCCAGGGTAAGGCCATAAATAAAATGTAGAGTCAGGGAACATACAGTGATAAGTGAGCCTTCTTATTTTAATTTGGGGTCATTACTATCTCATTGAATGCAATATTTTTAAAAGAACTAAAGAAAGTCATAGAATGAGTTAGCTGATATCTGACCAAAGACTATATCAGGCAGTCTGGGAAGATGGTGTGACAGTCTAAGAGCATGCCTGGCAAGTGCAAGGACCCAGGTTCGATCCTCTGTACTACATCCCATGCCAGCCCCCAGTATATCAGGCGCTCCATGCTGGCCACCAAAACTGGGCATGGTGTTGCACACCTGTAATCCCAGCACTGGGGAGGCTGATACAGGAGGATCACTATGAGTACTGGCTCCATAGTGAGACCCTAGACCAAATAGATAGATAGATAGATAGATAGATAGATAGATAGATAGATAGATTTTAAAAAAACAGAGGAGTATCTTAGGCAGAGAAAAAGAAAATGTAAAGATATTAAGAAATGAATGTGTTTGGTATGTTTAAGAAACAGCTACAAGCCTGGTGTGGTTGCACACATCCAAAATTCTAGTACTTTAAGAGCCTGAGGTAGGACTACCACAAGTTCAAGTCCAGACAAGGCAAGTTAGTAACATCCTATCACCAAACACAAATAAAAAGGGGCATGGGATATAGCGCAGTACCACAAAAATAATAGACAGACAGACAGATAAATGGAAGGATGAAGGAAGGCTATTTGAACTGAGAATTTCAGACCTTGAAAGAAAGCTACATATTAGGACATTACCCAGTTTCACAATTGCTGATAGACTACAGTCAACACTTTTTTCACCAAAGATGCAGACTTTAAAGATTTTTAGCTTCATGACCTATACAGTTTCTCCTATAGTCATTCAACACTGTCATGCACACGCAGCTAATAAAAATAAATAGTGTATCTCAATGCCAATTAAATTTCGTTTTACACCAAGTAGATCTCTGGAATCTGCTAACTCCTGGCCTAGAATGCGGTATGTGTACTTCCCTTTCCAGTCTGTCAGAGGGACACACCAGCAAATCCACAGCAGGTGTACGTGGGACACCTCAGCAACACAACGGGCACTAGAAGTCACAGCAGCTGCTCCATGGTACTGATGAGACCAGAAATGTTCTTATGAGTCATTAGGAGGACGTTGGACTCCGGCTTCCCAGCTCAGTCTTGTTAGAACAGCCTGTCCTTAACCCTTTCAGTTTACCATGAATTAAATCTGTGAATTTTGGGGCCTGTCTCCTATCCAAATGCAGCACAGATGAGAACCTCAGCCTTAGAAAGGAGCCTTGCTGAGGCTGGGCATGGTGGCACGTGACTGTAATCCCACCAATCAGGAGGCTGAAGGCAGGAGGATTGCTGTGAGTGTGAGACCAGCCTGGGCTCCAAAATGAGCTCAGGGCCCGCCTATCTCAAAAAGACAAAAAACAAAAAAGTAAAGAAAAAGAAGAACTGAGCCGGGCATGGTGGCGCACGCCTGTAATCCAGCACTCGGGAGGCTGAGGCAGAAGGATCGGTGTGAGTTCGAGACCAGCCTGGGCTACAAAAGTGAGCCTAAGGCCAGCCTGAACTGCATAGCGAGACCCTGTCTCAAAAAAAGACAAAAAAAAGAAAAAGAAAAAGAACTGAGCCTTTCTGCAAAAGCCATTAATAGTGGTCAGAATTAGGAATAAGAGTTTCTCCAGACTTTTGCTGCCTTCCGTTTTAAACACACAGAGAAACAGCGGAAGTCCTCTGCCAGGTGTGTCTGAGTCTGGTACGCAACGGGACCTCTGAGTTCTCTGACATTGACCAGTTTTGCAAGAACTGGGGGAATAATGCAGCCCATGTGGGGAGGAGGAGTAGGTCTCTTACAAAAGGATGCACTCAAAGAGTTTGAGCAATTGCTGAGAAATATAAAATCCTGACAATTTTTTTTCAGAAATTTCAGACAAATAAGAGTATATAGACTAGACTTGATTTTAAGAATCTCCCAAAACTGTTAGCAAAGATGGGAGAAATTTGCTTTCCTTTCTCTCCTGGAATGGCCTAGAGAGGAAAGGTCCAGGCTGGGAGGAAATCTTTGTTCCTCAAGGACATTCTAGAATACAGGTTCATTTTGTCTTGGGGCTTGGCTTTTCCCTGAGCTGCTATCCGCACCTATATGTATATCTAAGCAGAGTTGTGTATACCCAAGATCTTTATAACAAGAGAAAAGGATACAAACTGATTTTGCATAAGCTTTACATAATTTGGGGTCTTGAAAAAAGAGGCCCAAAGGAAACAGGTAAGCTTATGTGCTTTTGTGCTGGGTTTAGAGGAGATACAGATGGGAATAGAGAGATATGAATTACCAAAGGCATCTACTCCAATGGTAATCAATCGGAGAAACGTAGTGGCTCCTATTGGTTCTGACTCTCTTCTGTGACCTCATATCATCAGTTCTCTAATGCCAAGGTCCCACATTGTAGTGTGCCCTATATTATCAATACCAAGGGTGAGGGGTTTTTCTTTAAACTGCTTCATAAACATCAGTCTGGCACTGAGGGTATAGCTGAGTGGCTCAGTGCTTTCCTAGCATGTGTGAAGCTCTGGTTCAATCTCCAGGACCATCCTAGAGAAGCAGAGTGCTCCAACTAGATTTTGCAAAGATGCAAAAACTCAAGGCCAGGCCTAGTCAGGCAGAGGACTTGGAGAAGCCTATCTAAGCTTCTGATCAGAGGGGAGAGAAAGAGACAGAGACAGAGACAGAGACAGAGACAGAGATAGAGAAGGGAGAGAGACCCTTTTCTCACCTAACATGCTAAAGCTATGTTGGTGAAACTTTTAGAGATTTCTATGATCCTAAAAGCCCACTATAGCACCAATGTCTCAAGTTTGCTATGACTATTCTAAAGGCTCTTCTGTGGCCTGGTGTTCACTGCATAGAATGCTCTGTCAAGCCAAAGTGTCAGACATGGGGCTACCCAGTGTCAATGCCAGGGATCTTGCTTAAAATGAAAATTACCTGACTTTAACCCTAGCAAATTTAATCTAGTAGCCCTGGCTATGAAGGCCTAAAGCTGGCATGCTGGGGCATCCTTAGAATGGATCTTACTTTTTCACTCCACATTCTGTATAAACAACAAAACAGAGGCTCCTGTTTCTGCCTATTCTTTCTCTTTCTTGCCTTGTCATACATACATACATACATACGTGTGTGTGTGTGTGTGTGTGTGTGTGTTGACCTTAAATTCTGGAACTGTTGCTTCCTGAAATAGTTCAGCTAACCTTGTTTGAAACCTCGTTAACTAAAAAATGAGTAAACCAAAACAAAATACCAAAAACTAGTTTTGCAAGCTTCCACATTCTCTTCTGAAAGAGAAATCTTCAAAGTTGAAGTACATGTTGGGAAAATGACTTGAAACCCGGCAGTCTGAGAGACCCTATTTTCTCATTAAAAAAAAAAAAAAAAAAAAACCCTCTTAGATTTGCATGGTTTTTGACATGCTCATATACACATCATTGTTTCCTCAACAGAAATTTCACAGGGATTTCTGTCTGGCTTATTTTTCTGACAATTCCCACTCAATCACATGGGGCTTTTTGTTTGGCTTTTTGTTTGTCAGAAATCAGGATGAATTTAGACTCTATTCCCTTTCCACTGTCCCTCTGATGTATTTTGTACTTTTTTACATTCCCTTTCCCAGTACAATCTGAAGAAAATTCCTTTAGGCCTCCAGCTTTCTTTTCGAATTAGAAACTTTTGTGTTGCTAATAGAATTGGCTTCATTAGCATTTCAAATCCTGGGATGTTCTTAAGGATCAGTGTTAGATCTTGTGGGCTCTGTGGTCCCAAACTGATTTATCAATCCTGTTGAACTAAAACTGCCAGTGGACAGTGCCTTTGACCTTATTTCTTCTAGCAGCATGTCTTTTCAGGAAATCTTCTTAAGGATTGTAGAAGATACATGCATGACCTGAGAAGCTATGCTTTTGTCCTCTCCTGAGTCTATAAATTGCCTCTCAAAAGGCCATACTCTACTTTTAATCACTTTTAGTGATTAAATCATGGATAAGTGATGATGGCTCAGAGGATGGATGGAAGGATGGAAGCATGGATGGATGGGTGGATGGATGGATGGATGGATGGACTGACAGATGGACAAGTAAGTAGATGGATAATTAGAGAGGTGAATGGATCATGGGTGGGTGAGGTGGCTTGGATGTATGCAACAGTAAGAGGGAGACATAGTGTAAGTCTTCCATCCTGTGCAATATCATTGCCATTTAATTAACTGTAATTGACTTTGAGTTCCTGAGGTTAAATATAATTTCTGCAGATAACAGCAAGTCATGTGATCTGCTTCCTGCCTCCAATAGGAGTAGCAGGATGCAGCTTTTCAAATATATCACTGTAATTCTGACTTGCTCTGTATGGTTAAAAAAAAAAAACAAACAGTAAAACCAGCTTTTGTTTTAAAGATACTCCTCATGATGAAGTCATTCTCATGAGCCCATCATCAGTTGAAAATATTGTAAAAGAATAATTTGACAAGATTAACCTAACAAACAGCAAGCCAAATGACATAGTACACTTGTGTGAGGCCGGACCCTCCTCTTCACCTGGCTGAGCAGGAGTCTAGGTGGCTGCAGCCACCCTGGGCAGGGTGGGCCTCTTACTATACACTACTAGGGAAAGACCACATTTCTGAAGTGCAGTATAGTTTCTACTGAATGTTTGCAGCTTTTGCTCCACTGCGAAGTTCAAAACCTATTAAGGAAACCATTGTTCAGGCAGGGACTATATATACATGACAGTAGCTTTGGCACAGTGTTCCTTAACCAGGCATGTATAGAAACTCAGAAAACTTGCAGTCACACCAAGGGTTGTGGACCCGGACCCTGCAGCCCAAAATGGTTCTCTGACAGAAATCTCCTGGACATGGTGGCAGTAATATTGGGACAGTACTGAGGGATGTGTTTGTCACTTCAGAATTCACAATAACATTTTTAATCTATTTGTATCTCAGACAATGTTTGAAGTGCTTTTCACTTGTATTACTTCCTCTGATCTTTATCACAACCCTTGATTAGGTGCCTCTAAATATTGATTTTATGAATGAGAGAAGGTGCATTGTGGTTAAGTAACTCACCTGAGTGACACAGGTACTGAGAATGAAGCTGGGGGTTAGACAGGGCCACTGGAGTCTGAGCTCCATAGTCCCTCCCGTCATGGGACACTGCCTCTCTAGTGACTAAGCTGACCTTCTAGAGCACCACAGTCCCACAGAACTTCCTGCTACGATGAAAATGCTCTATGTTCATCCTGTCCTAGTAATCATGCCCACTGGCCACATGAACTTTCAAGTAGTTGAAATGAAGCTAATGTGATAAGAAACTGAGTTTTTAATGGTTTGATTTTAATTAACTTTTTTGGTGTGTATTTTAGGGAAGGGTCTACTGATCTCGAACTCACACCAATCCTCCTGCCTCAGCCTCCTGAGTGCTGGGATTACAGGTGTGCACCACCAGGATTGATTTTAATTAACTTGTACAGCACAGTTTAAGAGCCAACTCATAGCCTCTGTTCATACACACTCTCAAAAAATGAAGTGCTGAACTAAGCATTAAGGCGGCATCACAGACAATATTCTTTATGAGTAGTAACACAAAATAATTGCAATGCATTCTCACCATCTTTTGTACTTCTTTTTGTCCTTGAAAAGATTCCTTTCTAGCTGTTCTAAGTACTCTGCCAATGAGGTAGCACAGCTTATCTTAGCTCATTGGAAAATATATTGAGGTGAGACTGAGAAAGAGTATTCACACAGAACACCACCAGGAAGTTGTGAGCAAGCTGTAGCTCAGTGCCCCACTGACAGGTATTCTCCAAGTGATAAGTGCCTTTTTCCACCTCCCAGATTCTGTCATCATAGATGAGGGAGTGGGTGACGATGGAAATACTGGGCTTCAGAACATGGTTTGATGTGGAGCAAACAGAAGAATGTGGCACCCATGCTCATTTGAAAGGCAGAGATGCCACTCAATGCCCTTATGTAAAGAAAGCAGTGAAGGGGGCCACGTAGGGAAGCAGGAAATTAAAAGTCAAAAAAGAAAAAAAAAAAAATACTGTGTGTGTGCTCGCTTCGGCAGCACATATAATAATACTGTGTGATGGTGCACACCATAATCCCAGGACTCAGAGAAGGCTGAGATGGGAGGACCCCAAGTTCAAGTCTGGGCTGGACTAGATCTAGACTCTGTCTCCAAAAACAGAAAGAAACAAACAAAACAGAGAGAGAGAGAGAGAGAGAGAGAGAGAGAGAGAGAGACAGAGAGAGACAGAGAGACAGAGAGACAGAGAGACAGAGAGACAGAAACAGAGACAGAGATAGAGACAGAGACAGAGACAGAGAGAGATTCTTGATATAACCTAACACATCCTGGATAAATACATAAAAGACCTGTGAGCTGCATGATTCCTTATGTGTTATACAAATTGAAGCTGGACAAAGCTTTTAAAGGCAAAAGAAAAAAAGGAGGATCATTAAAGGTATTAGCAACACCCAGGTTTATGTATCCAGGTTGTATAAGGCCAGAGACAAGGTAATGCAGAATTAAATAACACTATGAAATGTTGGTTTAGAACAAACTATAGCCTGTGGTCTAAACCTCATCCACCGCCAGTTTTTGTCAAGTTTTATTAAACATAGCCATACCACTCATACATGCAGCCTTAGTTCTTCGTTCTTTTTTGTTTTTTTGTTTTTTTTTTAATTTATGTATGTACTTGGTACAAGGTCTTGCCATGCAGCTTGTACTCATAGTGAGGCTCCTGTCTCAGCCTCCCCAGGGCTGAGACTGCAGGTGTACACCACGATGCCAGTATGGTGGCCAGTATGGCCTGCAGTACCAGGGACTGAACCCCGGTTCCCTGCTGTTTCCAGGCAGGCTCTTAGACCCCTGAGCTATCTCCCTGGCCCATACCGCCTAGTTCTGTGGGCAGATGTTCAACATGAAGGGCCCGAGGGAAGGTTTCTATGCATTTACTGGTGTTACAGCTTCTTGCAGTTAACCAGTACAAAGCAGCTGGACTGATGGGAAGGCCAGAAGCCCTGGGGGCAGCCTTACTTTTATCCCTGTGTTGGGAACATCCAGGGCTCTTCCTCCCTATAGAAGCATATGCATCATTCAGTACTAGCCAAATATTCTGAAAGAACTGTGACCAGAGTGTTTTATATAGGGCTAACGGGGGGGGGGGGTGAAAAATGAAATAAAATGAAAACAAATCACAGATGAGGTAGGCATACGTTTTTACAACAATCAGGGTCCACTTCCCCCAGTGCACTCCTGTGTCTGCCTGCGTTTTACATACCTGCTGGCCTGGTGGATGTGTTTGTACCTGTAAGAATCCTTTTATTTAGACATCACAGGGTATGTGACCAGTTTTTAACATGGGAAGCTGCGCTGCTGGTGCGTGGAGTCGCCTGCTCGTTCTTCAGGAAACTTGCGAGTTCAAACATGTTTGCAGAGCGTGATTCATGGTGTTTCTTTCTGGATTGTCCAGTGGGTAATTGCTGTACAAAAACCAGAGAAACAGATGTAGACCCTGAACCTTGGCTATAAATTTTTGTTTTATGATTATGGGTTTCAAATGTGCTGTGTCACACTGACAAATATACAGTTACTCTGAAACAAAATGGGCTTTGCTCTCAAACTTTTGCTTTTCATTTTGCTTTTTGTTTGACTGTTAGTTGGGTGAGCTTTGGTTAGGTTTTTGATTAAGCACAAAGACAGGAGATGACACATATTAGAATATTAATTCTTGCCAAACTAAGAGGATACTTGGAAAAGTTTCTTCCAGCTATATGGCATGCTTAAAAATGGGTATCAATAACTTAAATTACATTGCAAACAAAGCTAGTCCATTTTTTTTTTACTTTCTGGCTCGTAGCACACAGACATTCTTAAGGAATGGTGGTTTATTTGTGTGTCTTAATTTTGTATAACATGAATTTTAAAAAAGAATCTCTCCTGAGTTCAATCCCTGGTATCAAAAAAAAAAATGCATTTTCAAGGACTGAAAGAGATTTACTGACAAAAGTATGGCTAAATTGTGAGTCAGCTTTATGAATTAGTACTTGAATTAAATAATAGCTCTAATCATTGCCATCAGCATAATTAATTCATGATGAGAAGTGATGAATTGACTGGAGTGCACCTTTGCATTATAAGAAACCCATAACAGTCTATTCACAAGGATTTAAACAGTGATCATTCACTTCAAGGCACAAGTTCATTTTCCTACAGTTAAAGAACTTCTGGGTTGTTATAAATTTTAAATCTTATACAAAAAAGAAAATACCAAGTCTTTCAAGCACCACTTCCATACACATAGCATATTTTGTTCTTGAGCCATAATACCACAAAGGAAGAGAAATTTGGGAGTAGATGGAGCTGACTCTCCAGGTTAAGAAATGACAAGGTACACAATGTTGGCGATGTCAGCACATCCTCATCTTGGCCACCAAGGATCAATGCACCGGAACCTGTAGGACAGGTGACAAGCAAGACAAGTAACATCCCCCCATTGGTGCCACATTTTTCTTCTCTAAGCTGCTCATGTTGTACTTTAAACATAGCTGCTTCCTATTGTCGCAGACAACAACTTTTCATCTGGCTTGATAGTGGTTATAAATGAGCCCAGTTTCCAAGGGAAAAACTGAGGACCCTGCATAAACATGGGGAGCTCCAGGTCTCATGGACCAGGTAGAGAATGGAAGATCACGATACTTTGTGTGTATCTTTACATCTATCTTAAGGGCAATGTGCCAACTGTTTTGTAAGTTCTTCTAGACTCTTCTGCTTAACATGTATGTTTCCAGGCTGGGGAGATCACTCTGGAGTCTAAGCATCTGCCTGGCAAGCCCAAGAACCCGAATTTGATCCCCAGTACCACATGCCACAGCAGCCTTGGAACCCTGGGTGTGGTAGTACAAACCTATAATCCCAGCACTGGGGAGGCTGAGATAGAAGGATCGTTGTGAGTTCAAGACCAGTTCAGGCTGCAAAGTGAGTTCAAGGCTAGCCTGAACTACATAGCAAGACCCTGTCTCAAAAAGACAAAGAAAAAAAAAAAAGAAAGAAAAGAAAAGATGGATTGGCCCTCCCTTGTGAAAATCCGTCGTCAGAATAGGCTCATCTGCAAATATTACCTCTGTATTTCACGTTTTTTAAACCTAAGCCTTTGTTTCCTCTAGGTTGAATCAGTATGAACGGTATTTCAAAAAATTGTTTTCTTCTCTAAAAATTATTTTAGTAAATAATCACAATTATCCCCAGTACCGCAAAATAAATAAATAAATAAATTGTAAATAATCAAAGTTGGGCAAGGGATGGTATGGACAAAATTTGGCTTGTAGACATATAAAATGGTCAGACTTAACCAGTCTTCAAAATGCATGTTTAATTATGTGATATTGTGTAGGTGACTGAGGAGAGGCCACCTCCACACGTCTGGGGCATGTGACTGTGGGAACGTCAAAGGACTCTTCACCTCGACTTGGGATTCCCGGAGAGCTGGGTTCCAGCCTTGGTGTGAGCAGCGTGTTCTGGGCGGATCTCAGCTGCTTTGCTAGGATCTTCCTGTAGTGGAAAAATAGGAGGACAAATCACAGCCGGCTCTGACTCTAGTAAATTTATTGAGGCCCCCTCAAGTATTATTTCTGTGCTGGAGGTAGTCCACTGAGACAGGTGCTATTATATGTCCATTTAACAGAGGAGGAAACTGAGGGCCAGGGAAATGAAATGCCCATCCGAGATCCCAGATCCCACAGCTGATCCAAGTGGTAGACTTGGAATTAAAATCTAAGAGAGAGAAAGAGGGAGAGAGAGGGAGAGAGAGAATATTAAAGTATGAGGCACAGAGAAAATATGTGCTGTACATGTGTTGGGGTTAAAGCTAACTAATAATTCCTCACTACTCATACGCTGTGGACAGCAGACGGAAGGTTTTCTAAAAGGCACTGAGTGCAAAAAGGTGAATTTTTCCTCCAAGTCCATGTGGCCCTTTCTTTGGACCACTGCTTGCAAGAGGGAGCAGGAGGGAAGGGCAGGGGCGGGGGTGAGGAGAAACCCGAGTGGCCCCGGCATGGAAAGTTTCTCAAGCCCAGGCTCCCTTCCCCGAGGGGTAGCCTCGCTCTGCTCTGCAGCTTAGGTCCTGCCCGTGCTTTTTCGGGAGTGGAAAAACACATACGTTCCAAGGAATTTAACAGACAGCGAGGCGCTGGGAGGAATTTACAGGGTGGGCCGGGGGCGCCCGCGGGCGAGGGGCGCCGCTCCCTGCCCGGCTCGGCGGCCGCGGAGAGGAGAGGAGAGCTGGGCGCGGAGGGCGAGCAGCAGCCGGCGCGGGGCGGCGGGCGCGGAGGCCGGCTCCTCCCCTGCTCGGTTTAACAGCACTTCTTGCATTGTTTTGCAGGTGAGAACCGGGCCGGAGAGCGGCGGCTTGCACGCCTGCACGCCCGCCTGCCCGCCCGCCCGCCGCCCGCCCGCCGCCCGCCTGCCTCCCCGGCTGTCTGCCTTTGCAGGGCTGCTGGGAGTTTTTAAGCTCTGTGAGAATCCTGGGAGTTGGTGATGTCAGACCGGTTGGGTCATTTGAAGGTTAGCAGCCCGGGAAGGGTTCACCGAAAGTTCACTCGCATATATTAGGCAATTCAATCTTTCATTCTGTGTGACAGAAGTAGTAGGAAGTGAGCTGTTCAGAGGCAGGAGGGTCTATTCTTTGCCAAAGGGGGGACCAGAATTCCCCCACGAGAGCTGTTGGACGCCTGGGATGCCGAGGACGCGAGCGACCCGGGCAGGGCTTGTCTGGGCACCGTCGGGGTAGGATCCGGAGCGCCTTCGGAAGGCTTTGCGCAGCCATTTCCTTGGAAGGAGAACTTGGGATCTTTCTGGGAACCCCCCGCCCCGGCTGGATTGGCCGAGCAAGCCTGGAAAATGGTAAATGATCATTTGGATCAATTACAGGCTTTTAGCTGGCTTGTCTGTCATAATTCATGATTCGGGGCTGGGAAAAAGACCAACAGCCTACGTGCCAAAAAAGGGGCAGAGTTTGATGGAGTTGGGTGGACTTTTCTATGCCATTTGCCTCCACACCTAGAGGATAAGCACTTTTGCAGACATTCGGTGCGAGGGAGATCATGTTTGACTGTATGGATGTTCTGTCAGTGAGTCCTGGGCAAATCCTGGATTTCTACACTGCGAGTCCGTCTTCCTGCATGCTCCAGGAGAAAGCTCTCAAAGCATGCTTCAGTGGATTGACCCAAAGCGAATGGCAGCATCGGCACACTGCTCAATGTAGGTTTATTTTTCCCTTCTTCTACCAAGAAAAAAAAAATTGTCTCTTTTGCATGCAATAAAAACGTTGGAAATAAACTGCAATGGTAGCAAGACAAAGGATTTAATGATTTAATGCTGAAGGGGTGTGATATGCTGGCGTGCATATTGATTCCCTGTGCTAAAAATTGCCTGGTAGATGTTTTCTTCCCAAATAACTCGTCCTGCATCCGTGCTTCTCTCTAGAGCACTCTGATGGCTTCTTGAAAATAATTTTTAAAATATGCACAGAGGGAGGGGGGATAGAGAAGGTGACCACAGGACTCTGAAACATTCTTCAAGTAGGGCAGTTTAACCTACCGTGCCATTTTTACTAAGATATATGCAGAGGGGAATTTAACTTTGCTGTTCTTTGGATTAGCTGCTAGTCGTGTATATCCCTCTCTTGTGTATTTCAGCAGTCCAGAGTAATTAAAATATGACATCTTCCCTGCAAGGAATTTAGCCTACTTAAGGTAGCTACTGCTCCTGAAGTTCATAAACCACCAGCTCAGGCTGCTGCCTCCAATGTTTTCCTTACTAAGGAAAGCAATATTTCTTAGCATTGACCCTGCTGCCACCTTTCTGAGTCACTTTGTTGGTCTAAGAAGTTGCTGTTTTGCTAGAAAACTACTGGCAATGAACACCCCTTGGGCTGAGCCATCCATTATTTCCATATCTTGCAATTCAGCCGGGAACCTTGGACATCAGTTAAATGGAAGGAAATATAAGCGAGGCAGCCCAGTTTTTTAAAAAAATATTGACGGTTTGGTTATCTGATGCCGAGGCTGTGCCGAAGCATGCATCTGGTCAACAGTAGCTTGGCTGCAGCCGTGAGAAATGACCAGGAGTCCCAGAGAAATCCCACCTTCGGGTGGCTATAGGGGGAAGCCTGCAGGATGCTTTGCTGCCCTGACAGTGATTTAGATAAATGGCTCAGCTATCTATCAAAATGTTTTTAGTACTTTATTTGACAATTCATTGGAGCATTAGCCTGAAAATGACATTTTAAATCTTTGTTTTCAAAGAGGTCAAAGTTTAACTGGGAGAAATTGAGTTTTCCTAATAACATGGTGGCTTATCTAAAGAGAGAGAAGAAAAAGGAGAGAGGGGACAATGACAGGATTTAAATTGCCCCGCTGAAAGTTTTTCTTAAGAATAAAGACTTGCTTCCTTGGGCCAGGAAATCAACAGGTTCATAGCTGGAAAATCAATAACCATCTGATGCCAACAGTCTGGCTGGCTGAGTTAACATTTCAAACAGCCATACATAAGGCAAAGAGAATATTGTTTCAGAAGGTGTCTTAATCTTCAGCTGCTCCCTAAATGCCTCTTCTTGCCTGCAGCCCGTTTTCTTTCTAGAGGAAAGCTCCAGCGGTGTTACAAAATCTCCAGTGTGCTAAAAGCTCTTTGAAACCCGCCCTCTCCATAGCAATTAAAACAATACTAGCAATTTAAACTGGAATCTCAGGGTCCTGGGGTACTCTGAAATGTTTTCTTAGACAAAGTTGTAATGAAATATCTTTTTAAACAGAAGGTGGGATGTTCAAGATCTTCTTAGAAAGTTATTCAACTTAAGAGAGCTTTTACATGTAGAAATTCTCCCTTTTGTAATTAAGCCTCCAACACGCCTATTAAGTTGTAAGAGTAGAGGGAAAAGCTTTGTTTGTTCTTGAACAAGTTAAACAAGGGATTTGCTTTATCTGGGGAGAGGAGTGGCGAATGTGTCATTCGCCTAGGGCAAGCCGATAAGCAAGAAGTGTTGATAATAGCAAAGTTTAGCTAATCAAAGAAACTTGCATTAGACAAAGTAAATAAAGACATTTGACAAAGGGATTTCAGAAATTCCACTGTCTTATTTTTGTAAGGAGGGCAATTAGTGCTTATTGGGACCAGTTTCACAAGGATTTAAATCCGACACCCTAGCTTCAGGTTAAGTGAATAAAATTGTAAATGTTGTTTGTGCCCCCAGAGTGGCTTTATTCTCTGTAAGCCACCTTGTGACTAGCCCATTTAGTTGCTTAAGCCATTAAGGTTTTAAGTGTAAATAAAACTGTTTTGGAAAAGAGCCTGACAAATGCCTGGGATGCAGGGGTGTCTTCAGAGCAGAATAGCTTAGTTAAGGCTTTTGAAATAAAAGCATATTGGGGGACGTTTGTTTAAGAACATAACCACAACCTTTTCCATTTTACTTAATGGCTATTTTGACGATAGGCAGATCTGTTTGTGCTCTTAACACAGAGGAAACAGTGGACAAAGAGGGAGAAAAAAAAGTACTAACTTCTAACCAAAGCTATTTTCTGTGTCAAAATCCTGCATAGTTTTTATGGGTGTGTGTTTGTGTGTGTGTGTGTGTGTGTAGTAAATAGCATAAAACCTTTGAATATTGAACACACCAGAAGCTTGCTTTCAAAGGTGTTCAAATATTTTTTTTTATTTTCTATTTACTTTTAAAGACAGAAAAAAGATATGCACACCAGCTGTCTGCTAGAATAGGGTCTGTGAATTGCTTGTTACAAACATTTGAAATCAGGATTAGGGACTACTTAGGGAATGTGGTATAAATAATAAGAAGGAAACCCACTACTGAAAGACTACCATTACCCCTTGAGTCACCAAGTTTCTATTCAGATACCTCGTGGATTATTTTGGTTTTAGGTTCCTCCAGATGTTTTCCACATTAATTGCTCTGTGGGCATCAGATAAATCTTAATATTTTATGATCTAAATATAGTTGCTTTTGATGAAATCATAAAGATGACAACTTCTTGGCCCTTTTCCCTGTCTTCTCCTTACTTAACACATCAAAAGGAAAATGGAAAAATATATTTTCTTTTTGAAATAGGATTAATGAAAAGAATTAAAAAAAAAACAACAAAAAAAAAAAAACAATAGCAATGTGGGATTAAGGAAACAGAAAAATCCCCTTCTCAGTGGCCCAGAACCCAAATTTCAAGTATTAAACAGTATCTAAATCCTCTCCTGGTGAGCTATAAATTGGGGTCAAAGTGGCAAAATCAAAGATACCCTCTAAAAGAGAGACTAAATAAAGACTGACAGCCACCATATGAATTGAATGGGGTTTTGAATAAATATTTCAGTGAAAAGGCTCAATTGTTTTTCTAAAGTAGGACATAATTTTCTGCTTTCTGAAGCACATGACGGTGGTAACTAATACTATCAGAAAGAAGAGAAGAAAAGGGACTTCTGCTTAAATCTCAAAAAGGGTACAGGCTGCAGGCCAAGGTCATTTTGAAAACAAATGAAAGATTAAAACAGTTTTCCTTCCCTGCAGAAAAAAAGAAATATTAAAATATTCAATATTAAAAAGCAGTGAAATTATGAAAACATTCAGGTAAATCAGTATATTTGGCAGAAAGTACTGATATGCAACTAAAAGGGAAAATAAAAATGCATGAATTTAAATCTTACCACCAGAAAAGGTCAGGTTTCAAAAAGCAAAACAGTGGTGGCAGGGAGAGGCCTCCATGCTTAAACTTAAGCTATGAAATCAATTTGGAATCTCTAGTTAGAATTCGATTCATCAGCCAGAGCATAAAGCCCTTATATCAAACATTGTTTTTCTTAATAAATAAGTGGCCCATATGTCAAATTTCTGTTTGGTTATCTAACTCAATCCGAAGTTTCCTTCTCATTTCTGAAAGTCTGGTTCTGACAATAGTACTGTCAGGGATATTTTTTTCTTTTCTTTTCTTTTCTCTTCTTTTCTTTTTTTTTTTTTTTTTTTTTTTTCTGAAAGCATCAAATTAAAGAAAGTTTTTCTGGATATCGGAGATTTACAATTTATGTTCAGTGTACGGCAAGCCCCAAGATAGCTAACGAGAAAGGATCTATTTTTTCTGTTACACATTCCATAAACATCCTTAAGCTCTTAGAAAGGAAATGTACTATATATGATAGAATATAAAGTATACATAGGAATATATAATACCTTCAAAAATTTGCGGCACAAGTGCTAAGAAATTTTTCATTTGAAAGTTACTATCTGAAAGGAGACGGAGATTGGGGCTTGTAAAACCACGATATAAAATATAAATTGCCTAAGACTTTATTTAACATTAAATTCAGTGTTCATTTTAGAACCTCTTAAAAAGAATCTTCTATTGAGTTTGAGTTATGTGTAAGTGCCAATAAATTCATGCCTAAATGACATTTTTATATTTTAAATGTCCTAATATAAATTCAGTTAACTATCAATTAAATAGATTATTTCAGAAATGGGAGTTTTTGATGAAGATTAATCAAAAAAATCTTGGCTAAAATCTTTTCCAAAGATATTAATATAAAACCTTGCCTTTCAAATTATAGAGTGGTTACAGCAATTGTATATCTCTGATTTTCTAAAACAACCCACTTTCAAATACACTGCCACAGTTCCCACATAAATCATTGAAATATTCCACTATTACAACATCCCTTGGGCTGCCCCTTGAACCCAGGAGTGACACAGAGTGTCTTTGTTTGGATTCTATAGTCAATATAACTAGAGCATTCCCGCTTAATTTTTCCATCATGCCTGAAAATCTCCTTGTGTTTCTGGGTCATTCTTCTGGACATGAATTCTCTTTGTAACAAACTAGCTATCTAAATAGAAGCCAAATTCTGCGGACTAGATCGAACCATGCTTCTTGTGTACGTGTGTGTGTGTGTGTGTGTGTGTGTGTGCGCGTGTGTGTGTGTGTGTGTGTGTGTGTGTGTGTTGGAAATTGGGGAAGCGAGTGAATGGAATTGGACTGTTATTAACACATCTGTCCAGCACTTTACCAGATTCTTTAAGAGTTGGAATTGGAGGTGGTGGAAGAAGGAGGGCAGAGTCAACTCAAGTTTCAGATTTATCTGCATCCTGTCTATAAGTGGCTTTGCCTAAGTACCCCTTGTTAAATAGAAGATGAGATAACCTGCCCTATCTGTAAGATCTAATAACACCACCTCATCAGTCAATATGTTCTTCTTAAAACTCCTCTTTTAATTCCTGCCTTTGTGTGTGTGTGTGTGTGTGTGTGTGTGTGTGTGTGTGTGTGTCATAGGGTCTCACTATGGCATGCAGTCTTGAGTTCACTCTGTAATCCAGACTGGCTTTGAACTCATGGTAATCTTCCTGCCTCAGCCTCCCAATCTTGCAATTACAAGTATGTACCACCACTCCCTGCTGTTTTATCATTAAGAAGTGTGATTCCCATGCTGGAGCTTAAAATGAGTGAAAAATCCATCTGTAAAAGTTCTCTGTCTAGAAAACGTAGCGGGTAAATCTTAAGGCTTTTTATTTGTCTTGGACTTTCTCAGCTTCTTAGCTGGGAATTCAGTCAGGCAGTGGAACTGCTGACTGGCTTTTCCTCTGGCCTTGCAGGATGGGGAGCTGAAAGGGGGACATTCAGTGAGGTAAGACTCTTGGGCCCCTGCAAGATAAGGCAGGCGAGGGTAACAGGAACTGACGTCAAAGAGGTGACCCAGCTTGGTTGAGCATTTCCTTTCGTCTGGGCTCAAGGGTTCCAGGAGTCCTCAGGCCCCTTGCAGCAGCTGATAAAGTGGACAGCCCAGAAGGGGGAGAAGGAAGAGAGCAATTTTAACATGGAGATGTGGGTGGGTGATTGTGTCCCAGATTCTCAAGAGCAGAATTCTCTAAACAAAGAATAACCTGGGGTGGGGGGTGATTTAATAAGAATGAATTCTCAGATTATAACTGTAACTGTACATTGTCGTACAATAGGTATTTCTCCTAGTTGAAAACAGTTTCTCTTCCTGAGGCAGTCTATGCAGCAGTCACCAATACCGTCCACCCACAAGCCTTGCCAGCTCTCTGCATAGAACAAAATGTGAGGGAATTTACATTGTCAGGGTTAATCCCCCGACTTCTATTTACTTTTGTAAGTACAAAGTTCCCACCCCCATCCACATCATATGACAACATTGCTAAAGCCATTTCATTTGCCACCAACCCTGAAGTCACAGCAGTTTTTCTGTTTTCTTTTTCTCTTAAACCTAGAATTCTTTTTTTTTTTTTTTTTTTTTTTTTTTTTTTTTTTTTTTTTTTTTTTTTTTTTTTTTTTTTTTTTTTTTTTTTTTTTTTTTTTTTTTTTTTTTTTTTTTTTTTTTTTTTTTTTTTTTTTTTGGTCTTCAGTACTGTCTCTAATTTGAACCTTAGAAAGAGGACAGTTAAATGAAATGGTCCTATTAAAAAAAAAAAAAATCATGGGTTTTCTCTGATCCAGTATTATCCGAAAGAGAGTGTCTGACTTAAGTGTTAGTGTTGAACAAGGACTTATTCTCCCAGTTTGACCCAGACTTAGTGAAATGTTTGCTTGTTGGCATTGCCCAATTACTGTTTTGCCAATTAAATTTTACCAAATCAGAAAAAAAAAAAAAAAAACCCAGCTGAATTCAGAATACTTTTAAGTTGATACCAAATAAGATTAATGTATCAATTAAGTAAGCAAGAAAGATTTAGATTACACCCAGACCAATTTTTCTTCAATTTCCAGAGCGAACATAATAAAGCCCTCTTCTCAAAAATATTAAAGCTTTCAACAGCTGGGTACCTTCGCTATGTCATCAGAGTCCATAATTACAAAAAGTCTGATGGTCGGAAGGTGGTTTCGGCTTCAAAAGATTTTTTAGGGTCTGGTCTATTGGTAAGCTTGGGGGTATAATTAACTAAAATGGAAATGGAAGCAGCAAAATTTAGTTCCTGATGTTTTAATTTAGCTCACTACTACCATGTGTTATTGAAGAGAATTCTTAAAGGCACACATAATTATTTCATTATGGCCTTCAGAATGCCTTCATTCACTTTAATGACAAGAAGCCGTATGAAAAGACATACATTCTAATTAGTCCTTCATATATTTACATCAGATAAATAACAAATAATTGATGAAAAACAAGTCTTTGGAATGGATGATTTCACATAGTGCTCTGGTTACAGTTTAATGATGAAACATTTCTCTGTTGCTTTGCATTTTAATTATCTAGACGTTACAGTAGTAGTACTCTGGAGCCAGAAAACTGTGTTTGCCATTTTACTGAGAGAGAGAGAGAGAGAGAGAGAGAGAGAGAGAGAAGAGAATCAGTATTAATGTCTACAAGTAGAAAGCTGAAAAAGGTAGTAGGTAGGCACACATTTCTGAAGAAGGAATTACCAGTTCCATTAATTTTACTACATTTGCTAGCTCTTGTTTTGATCACTTCTGTCTCATATGTTTCATCATTTTGGATCAAGACCGTCATGGGTCTCACACACATCTTTAATGACCATATATCCTGAACTCTTTCTTTCACTCTAGCTGCCTGTCTTGAAGGCTCCTGTGAAAGTGCCGTGCCAAATGTGCGCTGGAAATTCAGAAAAACTTTCTCTGTGTTACAGGCCTGCTTCTGCTGGATTTTTATATGAAAGTCCATTTCATATGATTCATCCGTTTTGGTGTACAGAACACTAATTGTTATTATTGATTTTAAATTCCATGACCATTACAAGTAACCCAGATGACTGGCAGATAAAGGGTAATAATCCATGGAGTTCTGGAACTGTTTCATGTTTGTCTGGAGTACTTTATGTGATCAATATTAACTGCCCCATTGAAACTAACTGCTGTATCAAATAACAGTCAATCAAATGAATGTGCTTAGAGATTATTTATTGAAAGCTTTAATTGTTCACTGGGGCCCTCCTTATCAGAGGAAACAATAAGAGCTAGAGCTGGGATGAACAGGTTTGGATTTGCAAGGAAAAGTTGGAGGATGTTGAGGAGTCAGACATCCCTCTGCTACTCAGCGAGTCTCCAGAAACCCTTTGGGTTCGTGGCAAGCACCACTTAGAAACACCCTTCAAGGTGTTATCTCATCCTGGGGCCCAGAAGGCTGTCTCCAGAGGAAGGCGTAACCACTTTCTTTCCCTGGAGGAGAATGAATTAAGAGTTTAACTGCTTCTCCTTCCCACCAGTTCGCACCTACATCCCCCTCCCCGTGGATCTCCCCTCCTCTTCCCTCCCTACACCCCCTCACCACCTTTGCCTGATAGTCTGAGGCTATGAAAGTAGCCTGACTTGAAAGCAGGATCAGACTGTACCTGAATGAAATGGGAATAATTATGGCTATGTAGCAGGAGTGGTGGAAGGATTAGAAAACACAGAAATTAAGATTCTTTTCTCTTCTTGAAAACGTACAGAAAACTTTCTGCTCTGATTTTGGCATAACTTCTGTTGCTTAGGTGCCTTTGCTCATCTCGGCCGGTATTGGTATTTTTTGATCGTCCCTGAAGTGTGTATCACTTTCCCTTAAGGCCATCATTTCTCTCACTGCAGTTATAATCTAGACAGCAGTCCTTCCCGGTCGTCACAGTTTGAGGAGCTCTGTGGTCTCTATTCAGTGGCATCCTTTTACCAAGCCTCTGGATTTCATACGGATGATTGATATTTGCAAGTGGGCATTATTACCTTCCAGGTCATCACAATCCATTGAACCCAACGACAACGTTGGTGGCACAGGACATTTTTATTGCTTACAGGTGAATTAGATCTTGCAGTGTTCTATGGAGGAAAAGTCTCTGGAGTATCTGCCATGTATGTACCAGGCTCCTTGATATGCTCTGTGGGGACACAAAGGTGAATCAGACACTGTCCCTCTAAACTCACAACGTAGTGAGAGAATTAATGTGCACAAATCATTGTGAAACATCTCCTTATAAAACAGATGTCACTCCAGGACTTTGAACCTATGAGTGATGATAGAAACCACTGGGAACCACAGCTGGTGCATAAGGTCAGTGATCAAATTGGTTATCCATTTTTGTCACAGTGGAGCACACATGAAGTTTTGCTATATGTAGGTCCTCTGGGTGATCTTAAATGTACTTAACAAAGAGCGCTTTTACACCTATCATGATAGCTAGCTGTAGCATCACAGGCCTGTAACCTCATCACTCCAGGAGGCTGAGGTTAGTTTGAATGGTGAGTTTGAGCCCAGCCTGAGCAATTTAGCAACAGCAAGACCCTGTCTCAAAATTGTAAGGGATAAGACATGGCATAGAGATGTACCTCAGTGTAAAGGCACTCTGTTCAATCCCCAGTACCACAAAAATAAGTCTGTCATGAGCAACTGTTAGTTTACATCTTCTAAACTTGCCTCTTGAGAACATAGCCAGTGGTGGTGCATGCTTGTAATCCCAGCCCTGGAGAGGCTAACATGGGAAGGTCTCTGCAAGTTCAAGGCCAGCCTGAACTACACAGCAAGACTGGTTCAAAAACAAAACAACTAGAGAGAGAGAAAAAACAAAACAAACAACAACAGCAACAAAACCACCCTCTCCTATAAATGCCTCTAGAGTGTTAAATAATTACATTCTTTTGGGATTGGGTTTGATTAGATTTTTAAAAACCTCTTACTCTTTACGATTGATGCTGCAGTTTATTGCTGTGTAACAAACCAGCCCCAAATTTAGCAGCCTCACGATTTATTATCTCATTATTCTTTGTATTGACTGGGCTCAGCTGGGCAGACCTTCCACCCCACATGCTGTCTGCTGGGCCCGCAGCAGCCAGGTCTCTACGGGCTGGAAGGCCAAGGAGGGTGCCTGACACAGTTGGCATGGACGTCAGCTGCCAGCGCGGAGCTCAGCCAGAGCTGTGTCCAGCGAGTGTCAGCGTGTGGCCAGGCTTCTCAAGACTGCGTTCCGAGAGAGCGTGCCCAAGAGGGCGCCTTCGGGGAGGAGGAAGCGGAAGCTCCCAGTTGTCTTCCAGACCTAGCCCTACCACTGATGCTCCTGCATTTTGCTGGTTAATAATCAGTCACGGCGCAGAGACCAGATTCAATAAATCTGCCTCTCGGCGGGGAGTGGCCGGGGAGATCCAGTGATCTTTACCTTAGCAATCTGTGTACCCACAGGAAGGAAAATACCCTCTTCCGAAAGAGGATACACTGTAGGGGCTTTCTGCTAGTTTGGTTTGAGGCCGGTTAAATATTTAACAAAGTTCTATTCCAATGACTGTGTGTACATTGTCAGTTAATCCTCACAACCCTAGGAGGAAGATATTGTTATCTTCATTTTATTGAAGACACTGGGCTCAGGGAGGGTGAACAGCGTGACAAAGGTTATAAAAATAGGGAGCTGTCCCAATGGGTTTCCATCCCTGGTTGATCTGTTCCCCAACTTCCACATGGGATGGCTCACTTTGTGTTTTTCACCTCAGCCGTCAGATAGTCATCTCTGTCAGCCGAGTTAAAAATGTTGTGGCCAATCTTATGGCTTCATAATGTGAAAGAAAGAACCATCGAATGTTTTGGTTTGGGGAGAAGGTAGACTCGAACTGTTAAAAAAAAAAAAAAAAAACTGTTATTCATATGATTTCCTCTGATTACATTGCTTTCTCTAACAGCAACTACTGTCTTTTAAGTTGAGGGGGGAACGTCTCCCCAAAGTGTGAGGTGATTTTACACTTCTACTCTTTTGTTTTTGCCTTCTGTTTGTTGCTGGACTCTTGCTGGCCTACTGGCTACTGTGGCCACCAGAGCTGAGAGCTCTCACAAAGCCTTCTTCAGCTAGGAGACAAGAGATGGGAAAGGCAGCTTTTCATATTATTTTAGTTTAGTTAAACACAGATACTAGTGGTATATGCAACTTGGAGTCTTTTAGTTAAAAGTCCCACCACTGTGTCTTCTATTGCAAAAAAATAAAAATGGGAAAAATTTTCTGATAGTGAAATTCAATGAATATTTAGGTATTCATTCCCTGTTTTAAGTATCTGCTGTGTTTAGAAGAGCCCCAAGCTAAATTCATCAATAGTCTTTTAGTGAAACTTTCATAAATCTCAATGTTTATTATTGATTTTCAAATAATGCTCTAATTCAGTAACTTCAAGTATATGGTTAATATTTGGGACTTTATATATACTCTGTTCTGTTTTGTTGGAAATCTAATTGCTGTGCTGTTATAGATGGATGGGTTGGAATGTCTTACTGGAAGTTGTGTAGTGAGTTCTGGATGAAGATAGATGTAGCTCTCCAAGATGCTAATGGGTGGTAAGGAGGGAGCACCATGGACAGGCCATGGGGTACAGCCTAGCTGAGCAGGCACCCTTCACCCCTCGCTTCTGCTGTGGGGTTGTGGACTCCATGTTGCCTCACTTTCTTCATCTGTAATTTGAACCCATAATGCTTACCCTACAATTTTTTTCCTCACTAACATCACTTTTATTTGCATTAGGTAATCACTGACTTTTTATTTTTACTTTTTTGAGGCAGTCTCCCTATACAGTCCAAACTTAATTCCTCTTGCCTCAGCCTCAGGATCACAGATCTATAACCACTTCACCTAGCAGGGATATTCCTTCTTATATGTACTAAAACTCATACCAACCAATGAGTTCTGGGTTGCAAAAGAGGATTTATTTTTTGCTCCTGGTCATTTAAGTTTTAGTCCATAAAAGGTAAGACAAAAACATGTGTAAGTGCCATATGTTCTAGTCAAAAACTTAAATAAGAGAGTATAATTGAGATTATTTTCCCTAATATTTTATCATGAAAAAAATATAGAAAAGTTGATTGAATTTACAACGAACCACTGGCTACTTATACACTTACAACATATCTGCCATTACAGTTGCTAACTTTGGTTTTTATGTGTTCCTATCCATTCCTCCCTTTGGATGTGAGTTTTGCTTTGTTATTTTTGTTTTATTGACCAGGTTTCCTCCTTGTGCAGAAGAGTCTCTCAGGTCAGGTAGTATTTACATGCTTAGCTGTTTTCTGGGTGGTACAGTCATTCCTGATCCGTGGAGATGTTCAATACACAGTCCTTTGGAAATATTCACTATCCACATTCTCCACACACACTTTGTGCAATGATGGAAATGCTCTGTAATTTTTCATTGTCTAATATAGCAGCCACTGGCCCTGGGTGCCTATGGAGTACTTGAAATGCAGAGAGCAAGTTTTAAATTTCATTTCATTTTCATTAATGTACTGTTTTATTTCATTTTAATTAATTTAATTATTTCATGTTAATTAATGCAAACACTGATCATAGGTGGCTAGTGATTATGCTATTGGAGAGTAGAGTTCTACATACTCCACGTATTGCTAGTTGTTCATTCTATTTATTTCCTTTTTCCCTTTGGGCTGTCCTCTCCCCCTCTATTGTGATTAGCAAAGCTCTAATTATCTCTTTATGTAGTTGGTAAATAGACTGCAGGAGAATGTAAACAGAGTACTGTAGGGTAGTAATTTCAGTCATTGTTTAACTTCTGTTCCTTCGGAGTAGAACTATTTTCCCTGGGGCCTGCTTGGCAAATAATTCAGATTTTTTTTTTTTTTTTGTTAACATTTATTTTGCAGAACTAACCCAAAATTTTCACAGAATCTCAGTGGACTAGACTTAAGTTATATTCTCTGTAGCAGTCCTGTCACGGCATCATAAAATATGTGTTCCTGGACTTCACATCTGCTTGGTTTTCAAATAACACAAGGTCTCTATTATATTTGCAAGCTACTTTCTAGTAAGCATGGCCAGCTCAACCAATTTCAAGGAGACAGAGAGGAGTAAGCCAGACTCTGTGGAAGCCTCCATTTACCTTTTAGAAAGTTCCAAGCCCTGAATTTACCTCTTCTGGTTCATATCTGTGTGCTTTGCTTTGTACCCCAGACCTGGCACACAGTGGGTTTTCATAAAGCATGCTGACCGTAGTCTGGTGGAAATGAATTTGAAATTCTGGACATCTCAAGTGGTTTCTGTCTTGTTTATGGATATATATTTTGCTTACTCAAAATTCCAGACATAATCTAGAGGAGTTTCTCAGCACCTTAGGAGGTCCGAGTGATCCTTATGTGACAGCCCTCACGATTGTACCCCCTGGGAAACAGCCTCCTGAAAGCAAAGTGGACTTTGGCACCCACTGTGATGTCATGAGAATAGATTCAGTGAAGGGACTTCCTGTCTACCAAGGCATTACCATCCCCTCCCCACCTCCATCCATCTCTATAAATGATATGAAGAAAATAAATAAACCTACAACAAACAAAAGTAACTTTTTCTGTGATGGTACTGAGGATTTGAACCAGGGCCATTCACATCCTAAGTGCAAACTCTACCAATAAACTACTTGCCCAGCAGCTTTTCACTTTATTTGGGTTTACAGTCTCACTACATTGCTCATGCTGGCCTTGAACACGGGAACCCTAGCCTTCATAATAGCCAAGGTTACTGGTGCATGCTACTGTGTGTAGACCCAAGAGAGACTCTTGAAGCAGGGTTTGTTTCCTTCCTTCTCCATGGTGCCAGGTTGTGATTTTTATTTTTATTTTTATTTTGGGGGATACTGGGACCTGAAGTCAGGACCTCATCTTGCCAGGTTGGTGCTGTGTTCCTGAGCTACATCCCCAGCCCTGAGACTGTGATTTTTATTAAAACAAAACAATCACCGTCACACAGTCTGTATTTATTTATTGAGTGCTTACTTTATCTCTTTAATATATCTTACTATATTGTCTTTCACCCCATTTTATAGTCTACAGTTCCTAGGTGTTGAGGTACCTACCTCAAACTTCCTACATAAGAGGCAAGAAGCTGAAGGTCCCCCACTTGGCTTGGTGTTTAAGGTGGGGGCCCTTCTCTGTGCCAGTTTGATCAAATGCATTCCTGTTTTCTTTGTGGGGGAACCGGAGGCAATGATTGCTGAGAGCTTCAGAACCCACAGAATAATTAAAGTGTTCCCAAGTGAAAGGCGAAAACAATACATTTTTAACAAAATGGGCAGTTACTCTAATTGCTGTGCCCCTACTGTTCAATTCCTTTTTATGTCCTAATTCATTAAATTATGTGCACACACGGCCTTATTATTTACAGATGTATCACTTTTAACTGGCTCATATGAAACAGATGTTTCATGAAAGGTAACAGAGAGCAAGTGATCTAAACCCTCTGTGAGTGGGTACCAAGTGAGTGTTATGGCCCATTACCTGCAGGTCTTTTGCTATTATCCTGAGTTGCAATGTCCAGTGTTTAGAGCTGAATTCAGTTTGTTCCCTGGAGGAACAAATAAAAATAAAACTGTCTTCTCAGGGAACATTTGCATCTCAAAATAAGAGTGTGTGCAGGTGATCAGCAGGTGGCATTCACACGTGGACTGAGGTGGACCTGTAAAGGTTTATAAGCAATTTGAGAAAACAAAGACCCACTGCATTCTGGGAGGTGTGGTTCATGCAGAAAGCCATCTTCAGGGACCAGCACTGCCCTAGTATTCTCAATTTTAACATAACTGTCCGGCTAGCTGTGGCAACCCAGCCTATCCTTTATCAAAGCAGAGTGACGTAGCCTAATAAAATTAAACACGACCAACTTGCTCCATTGGCATATACTAGGGAGCATATGTCAATGGGCAATTATGTTAAAACTTAGACTCCCAGGATGCAATCATAATCACCCTCCAAGTCCACAGTGAGACTTTCTGTCCATGAATTAACCAGCGTTCACTAAGCAAACAAAACACAAGAGCAAGAACATGGCTGAGCTTGTGCCATGCTGCACACTGAAAGCTGGGAACGGTCACAACTGAACCACAAAATGGGACATGAAATATTAAGTGACACATCAGGTTTATTGCATATAAGACCATGAGAGTGCATTTTATTTTGTCTTCTGGAGCTCTAAAAAGTCCATGTAATGGATTAAAGGTATTAAAACTCCCATAGTGTTCCTGGCTCTAGGCCAGGGAACAGGCATGATAAATAATCCCAACAGACAGAAAATGTAGGAAGGAATTTTAAAATGTATTTATGGTAGATGCATTGACCTCCCTAACTAATAAAAATGTATACATGAGGTTAGTTTTAAAGAAAATATGTAGCCCCTTACAACACACTGTGGTGCTGGTATCTTTAAAATATCACCCACATTTCTGTGACATATGACTGCCATATTCTGTCTTTACCCTGAAAGGAAAAGTATACATTTTATAGTACAGTACTGTGTGCTGTTACTGTAAGAAGAAATGGCTTTATTTTCTTTTCTCTTAAAGCACAAGTCAGTAACCTGAGCCAAATCTGGTCTGTAGTTTGTTTTTTTTTAAATAAAGTTTTATTAGAATGCCCTACACTTACTCAGTTGCCTCCCTGCTGTGGCTGTTGTCGCTTATGACGGCAAAGTTAAGAGCCTGAGGCATGGATCAGCTCACAAAACCTGAAATCTTTGCTGTGTGATCCCCTGTTACAAAGAGGGCTGACCTTGCCTTAGAACATGAAAAATGCAAAGGACTGTGAGAAACAGAAGTCCCGGCTTTGTTCTTCGCTTCCGGTTACCTTGTAAGTGCGTCGAGGAGACCAGGTCCAGATCAAGCCCTTTGCTCACTGTGTAACCTTGGCCAAGTCGTTCAGTTCCCCTAAGTGTCATTGTCCTCATGGAGAAAGGCAGATTAAACAGCTGATCAAGGTAGCAGTTCCTGCCCTGCCACGCTTGTCACAAGGGAGCAAGCTGTTAGTGAAAATGTACCTAGGTCACCTGCCCTCGTAGGACATGGGTCATCAGAGATTTGCTGAGTTACCTGGGACTCTTTATTTGATGGCTTGTGTAAGAGTTTCTATGTAGACTTCATTGCTTTTGCTCACTGTCGAGATTAAAATGTATTGAGCTTCTGCTTTGTAGTGGGCCCTGCCTAAAGTCCTGGGTATTGAAAGGGGGCATGGCCAGGGCACTTGTGTGCTCCCTAGCAGGGCAGCCTGGCCATCAGTGGCTCCTGCCCCTCACTCGCGCCGAATTTGCTCTCTGGTATTTTTTAGTCAGTGGTTGCATGGGCAAGGAGCAGCATCCTCCAACCGTTGTGACCCACCTGTGTCCCAGATCTGACCCCTGTCAGGGGCTCCCTGCCCAGCAGCTGCATGGCACTGACCACTGCTGCCCTCCTGCCCCGATGGCTTCGTCCAAAGGCTCGGGAGGTGGGCTCAGCACAGCTGTCTCAAGGGACAGGTCCTGCGCCAAAGGCGTGTGGGAGAAGCTGTTTGTGGGTGCCCGGTGGGCAGCAGGGAGGCCATGAGGGGAAGGCCATGACCACGCTTCTTGTGGGCTCCCATGGGCCTGGGAAGGCAGGAAGGGACAGGGGGCCGAAAGAAGGCAAGGCTGGCGTGGCTTGCCTTTCTCACGTGAGTCGCGGCGTGGCTTTCGGCACTTGAGAAAGGGAAACGATACTGGGAGGGAAACTGAAAGAGAGGTTTAGTCAACTGGGAGAAGACTAAGGCATAGGAAAAACAGACAGCACTGAGACTTTTCAGACAGCCTGGTACCACTGAGAAAGCATGGCTGCCTGGAGCACTGCTGGGTGGGAGGTATTTTGCCTGGTGTTTTATGGGATGTTCATGTTTAATCCTTGCACACCCGTCCTCTGAGAGACATCCTGCTATTTCATAGAAGCAGAAATCAAGGCTCAGAGGTGTTAAGTATTTTGCCCCTAATCCCACAGCTAGTAACCAAGTAACTAGGATTTCTGTCCAGGAAGGCTGGTTCCAGAGTTCCTACTCCCAGCCACATTGCCTCAGACAGTTGTCTGTAGAGATGGACAAACTCCAGGAAGAGCCAAAGAAGACTCCAGTCTCCAGAATAGCTCACAGAATGTGGGTAAACATTTATTTGGATTATTTTTTTTTTCAACTTTTCCTCAGCAGTTTTGTTTTAAAGAAATAAAACTAAAGGACTTTGAAACCTTTTCCTATCAAGAAGTCACTCTAGAAAGAACAAGAGAAGTCACTGTTAGAAAAGACATTAAAAAAAAAGAAAAATCAAACTCCAATGTACAGCAGATTGTCAATGGTGTGGGATTGTTTTTCTATAATCTGAACAATTCTTTAGAAACTTCAGAATCTTTTTAAATAAAATGTCAGCTGGTACATCCTTTTGAACTTATCTACTATGCTGAAGTCCAGCAAAAAACTGTTTTCATATTAGTTAACTAGAGATCTTTACTATTTTTCTATTTCTAGTCCGTCCTCCTACCCACTCTATTTCTCTTGGGAAGAGAATAATTCAGCTCTTATTTGGGCATTTTCTTTTTCTTTTGTTTTCTCTTCTCTCCTCCTACTCCCACGTATTTATTTGTATGTGTGGTGCTGTGGATTGAACTAGGGCCTTCATAGTGAGCTACATCTCCAGTCCTTTCTAAAACTTTTAGAGACAGAATCTTGCTACATCACTAAGGGTCCTGGCTGGGCTCAAACCTGCAGTCCTTCTGCTTCAGACTCTCGGAGCACTGGGATCACAAGTATGTGCTCAGCTTCTAATGTTGGCAATTACAGAAGAGCACAGCTTTAAACTTCCGAATATAGTTTTTCTTCTTGTGCTGAATGAACCTAGCTAAGGCTGTGCATGTGGCCCTGAGGTAAAGGAGGGTCCTCTGGTCACCAAGAGCTGGGGCTGGCAGTTGTGCAGGCTCACTTGGCCTGCTGACTGCTCCTGACAGCACTCAGGCCCACACCCATGGAGCAGTGCCAAAGGCCTTTGGAACTTAGGTCTGAGTCATTGCCATGTCCCTGCTGGGGGCTGGCTTCTTGGCAGAAAGATGCAGGAGAGGCGAGTGGGTGTGTTGTGTGTGCCTTAAAATTCCCATGTTTGTTTCTGGGGACTTTCCTACTTTTTATTGCCCTGACTAGAAAGAAAAAGGGCATTATTTCTGGCCCCTTAGCATCTTTCTTTGAGTTTTTCAGTTTCCTTTTAGTCCTTATGTTGGTATAATTATGTCTGTGTGCTCTGAAGCTTGCTTTCCGAAATAGCCACTTGTGAAAGTTCTGGGCCATTGTGAGGGGGATGGCACTGTCTTCTCCCCATCCTGGGAGCCAAGAGCACTTAAGTCCAAATCCAAGCTCATCACTTCCTGATGGCATCCCCTCCAGTAAGTTGCTTCATCACCCTGCGCCTCTGGCTTCTTGTCTGCGAACAAGGAATGCATGCCCAAAACTAGTTGTCGCATAGTGTCGCTGTGGGAATCCAAGAGACAAGTATATGTAAAAGGCTGAGAACAGAATGGTAGTTAACTGGTCCAGAATAGGTGTGGAAGCATTGCTTGTTACCGTAGATATAATGCTATTATTTAACTAGATTTTGTAGACATTTCTGTCATTTTCTATGGCGATAATATTTGTCACATTGTTAAGACGTGGACTTAACCGTTGTCCCCTAATACTCTAATACTGAAGTAGTATTTTTTATGTTTTAGAATTTTTTTTCTTTTTTGGTAATTTACAAACTGTAAACCCTGCTGTGTCATAGTGTGCTGGCCATCCAATATTCAGGTTAGGAGCCCGTGGATCAAGGTAAAGTAACTGTTTCTGAAGGACAGACTGAGACCTGCATCTCTGCCTTCTGTGCAGGCTCACATCCCCGGAGCAGCCACAGGAGATGGTTTATTTTCTGATGTTCCCTATCCTTTGTCCCAGTTTCCCTCCATCAGGAGAGCTGGTATCCTTACCCTAGATCAAGGTTTTTTCAACTCTAGCTCTGTTTGTCATTTGGCACAGGTAACATGGGGAGGGACTTTCCTGCTTATTGTGAGCTGTTTTGTGCTATCCCTGACCTTTACTGATTCGATGAGAGTAGCAGCCTTCCCTTGTGACAGCCAAGATTGTCACCAGGTAGTGCAAAGTAAGTGACTCTCAGGGGCAGAGTTGGTCCCAGCTAAGAAACACTGTCCTACATGAGGGAATATGGACAACCAATATTGGGAGCAGGGGTGGAGAAGAGAGGAGGAGGAGTGGTTAGCTGTCAGTTATTGAGCACTTAGTGTATGCCAGGCAAGTTGAAATTATTGTCTCCCTCTTGCTAACAGCATTAGTATTATCTGAATAAGCAGGAAACACTAGGACTCAAAGAAGTAAAGAAAACTCTATGACCATAGCAAAGCCCCTGAACTTCCCATCACCTCCACGTGGAGTTTCACTGGAGCTCATAGTGTCTTCTTTCCTTATAGGAAAAGAACCAAAATAATCAACCTACTGTGGGAAGATTTAATTAGTTCCACAGTTACCGTAGCCTGTTGATGAGGTATATACTTAGGAAAAAAACTAAACATAAAAGCCCTTTCTTGCAAGCTTATCAAGCGAATCAGCAAAATTTATTCTTTTGACCTTATATATTTGTTTTTGAGAAAAAGGAGTTTGGATAAATTCTGGAGAAATCATTTGTATTTGAACTTGGTTAGAACTCAGAAGTGGGTTGAGGCATGTGATAAAGTATAATTTTATTGTTGCCTTCCTTAAATATTCTAAAGTGGAGTAATTGTTCCATTATATTTTTTTATAACACTGATATCAGCCTAGGTATTTAGTTAGTTAGTTAATTAATTAGTTAATTAATGGTTCTGGAGATTGAACTCAGGACCTTGCACTTGCCAGGCAAGGGTTTATTCTACTGAGCTATCTTCCCAGCCCTCAACCTTGTTTTAAAATGTTTACAGCCTATTAGCAAAGAATATGTATCTGCAGTGATACTGGTTCTAATGCTCTTATTTTAATCTACTTTCCAAATGATGGAATTTGAACAGATAGAAGAATGTCATTTATTAATACCATATTGCTTTTGGAAACTTAAACAGAAATTCTGATTACAAGTGGGTTATATGGAGCCTGGGGAGATAGCTCAGTGGCTTAAATGCCTGTCTGGAAAGTTCAAGGTTCAGAATTTGATCCCCAGTACTGCAGAAGTGGGTTATGGAACGGAATCATTGGCACTGAGATAAACTCTTCAGGGGGACCTTAAATTCTAGTGCAATTAGTTTCATCTGCCTGTGACTCCTGAGACCTGGTCCCACATTTGTTCCCTTAATATAGTTCCATTTCTGATGCCTCACAGTTCAGCTCAGCTCATTAATAAGCAGTTAGGTGTGTTGTCCTGTTCAGTGATTTTAAGGTAGCATTTCCGTGAGCCTTATCATCAGCTATGTTAGTATGTCCTAGAAAACAGTGACATACAGATACAAAAGTTACAGTTTTTGTTATATAGATCTTGCTTTAACTTGGCCTTAACCATCCAGCAGAAAAATTTAACCATGAGGTATAAAAAGTAAAGCAAGATTAATATACAGAGCTGTAAAAGGTTCAAGTCAACAGCTTCTAACATTGCCAATTCTGCTGATAACCCACTACTATTATGGACTATTGGACTATATATACAGCTACTTTTTCTTAGTTCAGTGAGAAGAAAGATTTGTATAATAGTGTTTAGAAAAGTTATCATGTCTGCATCTTGTACTCTGAGCAACTACGATTAAGACAACAATATTCACTGTATTAATTATTGTGGTTGTCCTACTAACCTGTTTTGAAACTCTGGTATTTCTTTTTTTCTTCAAATTAAAAAAAAGAGTAGTGCCATAAAGTATCACAAAAGACATCCTGCGATGTAATTTTCAAATGTGCTCCTTGAAGTAAGAATGAATATTATGAAAATTAAATGCAGGCAATGAGTGTGCCAGCTTTTCTCATGCTAAATGCCAGTCTCTGTGGCTGGCCTTGACCCAGGCAGGTGTAGCCACAGCCAGTGACCAGTGAATCCTGTCTGAGCTCCACCCCCTTTTGAGGTTGGAACTGTCCTGTCAGATTTAACTATTATCTTGAATCAAAGCAGCAGTTGGAAAACTTGTAGCTGTAGATTAATAGGCATATACTTCTGCAGTTCTCAAACTTAAGCAAATTGTCCCACATGGACCAAAGTTGTAACATTTCTGGACAAAAAAAAAAAAAAAAAAAAAAAAGACACAGGAGAGGAGCCAGGCTTGGTGGCACACCCTATAGTCCTAGACCTCTGGGAGGCTCAGGGTGGACAACTTAGCAACTTGGTGAGACCCTGTATCAGAATAAAAAATAAAATAAAGGCCTGGAGTATGAAGGCCCTGGGTTCAACCTTTACCAATAAAGGGACAGAGGGGTAGAAAATTAAATGTTCCAAAGCTGGGTGTCTTAGTGAAATAACAGTAACATAATTTTTGGTGCCAATTGTGTTTTTCAAGTTCCTTCTTCCAGTGGGAGGAGTTGCTATTCCCTTTCCGCCCCTTGGTTCAGAGGAGCAGCACTTAGCTGAACCCACGACTCCTAGTAAGTGCTCAGTAAATAGTAGTTGCTATTAGTTCAGGCTCTTCCCGTGCAACTTTGAACACACTGCCAAGTCAAAGCCACTGCCAAGATTCCCTGGGAGAGAAGGAGGCTTCTGGTTTATGGTGAGCATAAACACACACAGCCTGAAGATGTTAATGCATCAAGCGCTTCACAAGGTGGAGCACGTATTTAGCAGGGACCTGAGCAAAGGGAAGCAGCGGGAGGAGTTCCCACGCCAAATTGACTCAGCAAAATGTGTGGGATTCCGAGGTGGTTAAGGATGCAGAGGCATTTTCATGCTCCACTGTCTCAAACAGCAATGAGTGGAAGAATTACCAGGGGGTTTTGTTAAAATGCCTGTTCCGATTTGGCTTTACTGGGGTGGGGATGAGATCTGGCCTTTTAACAATTTCCCAGAGGATGCTGACTCTCTTAGTCCAAGACCAGACTTTGAAAAGCAGAGCTGTCTTTAAAGCCTCCAGAATCAAAGCCTTCCCCAGCCCCTCTTTCATCCCCTGCCTGTGCTCAGCACCTGTTAACATGTGTGGTCAGAGTAGCAGGGATCCTCATAACCCAGCTCCAGCCCTCGGCCAGGAATCACGGTGACCCGGGCAAACACACACTTCTCCAGGGTCACGGGCAGGTTAGTGAGCCAAGGCTGCCAAGAGCCCGCAGCGATGTTTTCCTTCTCTGCTGCTGGCTCTCTCCCTTCCTCGCCTGCCCCAAGCCCTGGGCTAATCTTAGAGGTGCTTAATAGTAACAAAGCCAGCCACAGAGGCAGCGCAGTGGCGCGCACCGCAAAGCCTATCCTGCGTGGCCGCTCCCTGATTTCAGATCGCGTTCATAGGTTTCCAAGGCTCACGTGCGTGCAGAGGAACCTCTTCCCCTGAAAGATGATTAAAAGCAGAACCCCTTACAAAGAGGTGACATAAAAATTAAATGAGCGAGCCTTTGCTTCTCCCTCCTACCCCCTCCCTCGGACGTTTGGAGGCATGTAAATGACATTTTAGTAAAATGTCTACGCGCACACTCACACACGCATGCGCACACACAAGTAGCGGTGGAGAATCTGGTTGTAATTACTTGTACTTTAGCTGAACTTTGGCGCTTCCTTTGACTTTCTCCCTAATGTATATGAGCTGTGGGCTTTGCGATCCTGCGGCGGCCGGCGAGTCCACAGCAAAGAGGGGGGTGGGGAAGATCCAGATCTGCTCCCTCTGGTGCCAACAAAAATGAAGCTCAACTGAAAGGTTTTGACCAAACCCAACACTGCCATTCTCCATTAATTAGCTAAATTTAACTCCCGCCCACCGGGACCCCAGAGCTCCGGGCTCAGAATTCCTCCGAGGCCATGCAGGAAATACCTTTTGCTTTACAGCCCCTTTTTTCTTTTAAAGCTCAGCTGCCCGGAGAGTGCATTAAAATACTGTCTTAATCATGGAAGGTTGTAGTAAAAAGGCAGACTTTCTTAATGCACACTGCCTGCCTCTAATCAGGCCCAGCATAAAATCCTACATTCTGTCAACATGGGTTAGTCCGCTGTAAATTAGCTCTTAGAGAAAAAAAAAAAAGAAAAGAAAAGAAAAGAAAATAGTATATTGAACTCTCTTAAAAATCTAATCTACTACTTAATCTAACCTTTAGAAAAATCCCAAGCATGTAAGGAATTGTGAAGGGAGCTATTGTTGGAAAAGCCTCTGTATTCAAAGGCCACTCAGGTGTGTTGTAACAACAAAGACATTTATATGTGTTTTCACAGGTGAGCTGGTTCATAGGTGCCAAGCCCTCTTAAGGGCAACATGAATTTGGCGAGCTTTTTCTTTTCTCTGGGAAGGAAACCTGAGTTGTGGCAGAGTTTACCAAGGCTGCATCCCCAGGAAGGCTGGTGTTGTTTTTCTAAGGTCCTAATCTGAGCAGATTTGATTGGGTTTTGTTTTTTGTTTTGTCTGCAAACAACCTCTGAGTGTGAAGTCCTTTTACAGCAGCACTTTTTCAAGGTTTGGCCTATGAAGGGTATCGGTCCCGAGCTGCCTGCTGCTGGTCCACAAAACTGCAGAAATGCAGACCAAGTGTGTGGAAACGTTCACAGCAATCTGATAATTTTGTTTAATCTAATCTAATCTTATCTAATCTAAAAAACAAAAGTGGGTATCTTTAATTTCACCCCAATTCTTCTTTTTTTTTTCCCTGCAGTTTCATTTTTGAATTTGATCATTCCATGAAGGGCAGTGAGGTGGAGGACAAAGTATAAAATTACTTCTCACCGTGGTAGTCTGAAAATCACTAATGTAAAGCTGCTGCCCAACTCTCTTAGTAAGAAGTCTGAGGCTGGTTCTGCTGCACTTTGAGGAGCACTAATTTAAGAGGACAGAATTCCCACGACTAATTTTCCAAGGAAGGTCACTCTAGCAGTGCTTTCCTCGTTGGCAGTCATCTCCAAGTTGTGGGAGTGGAGAGGTTCAGGGCATGGGCTAGAAGCTTGTGCAAGCGCAGTTGAGTTCTTTTGGGCTTCCTCTGGGCTGCGTCTCCCAGGTCTCCCAGGCCTGTGCTAGCGTGGAGGAGCCCGCTCAGCACGAATGCTGCTGACACTGCTGGGGGCAGGGACGCGCAGAGCCACGCAGCGATCTCGGCAGAGGAACAGAAGCCCCTTTGGCCCTGGCTGTTCCCTGACAAAGCAGGACAGTCCATCTGGTAGAAGTTTAGATGCCAGGAGGCTGCTGCTTGTTAGGGGGCCGTCGCCAAACAGAGCTCACTAAGTCAGTAAGTAAGCAAGGAAATACATTTTAAAAAATGGGTGAGGGGGAGGCAAAAAAGTAGGTCGGAATTATTCCTTAAAGACTGTTTCCCCAAACTGCATCTCATCAGGATGACTGGAGTACAGTTGTTTTATTGAATGACACCAGCCTCTTTTCCCCCTGGGAAGTCTAAAAAGTGCTTTTTTGGCCTGCCTGAGATCGCTGAATGAGCTAATACAGAACACATTGTCTGCTGAGCCGGCAGAGTTTGCTAGCAAAAATTTTATCATTCCATAGACTGATTGTGCTTGCCTGGAATAAGGAACAAAATGTTTGAGGCCTCTCAAGGGCATTTGATGAATCTAACTCTAATTTAAAGAGACTAATAGATTATTGATTTAGAAGGATGACAGAGAACAGATCAATGGCCAAGCACTGGTATCTACCTTAAATAACAAAAATGCTTGGTGAAAGGGAAGCCACGGGGTGCCCCTGCCCCCCACCTTGTTTCCCATCCCCACTTTTTATTGAGGTAGGAGGGGATAGCAGGGAAGAGACACTCTAATAAACTTGACTGAAATCAGCTTTTGCAATATTACCTAAGGGGTAAGAGACTATGTGGAAGTACAGATCTTTGATCTTAATGCTACAGCCTGCTTGTAATTCTAGAACTTGTCTTGGCATGGTTGCCTATGTGGCCTGCCCTGGTGTTCTCACTGCACTATTGAACTCTATCTTTCTCTCTGTTTTTGTCTCTCTGTCTCTGTCTCTGTCTCTCTCTGTCTCTCTTACTCCCCCCTCCCCAGCCTCACCCTCTCTCTTTCCCTCTCTCCTTTTTTTTTCCTTTTGGCTTCAACATTGTAAATCTCAACCTTATAAAGGTCCGTCTACCAAGTGGTAGGGTAATAACCTAACTATACAAGGCCAAATATTTAATTCTTTACCACCAATGAGAAACTTATATAGCAAATCACTGTTTCTTGTCTTGCGTATTTTGTTTGTTTGTTTCTACATAAACTACATTCGTTGACAGCACTGTGGGACTCAAATTACAAAAAAAAAAAAAAAAAACAGTAGAAAGAATCAAGGCATTCTTCCGAGCACCAAGCATGGCCCTAACACTTCCTCTTTCAGTCTTGGTTTCTCCTGACCTGAAGGTCTGTTTTTCCCTCTGCCTTTATATCAGTGGTTGACCAGCTGCTTCAATTTGGCTTGACTTGGGAACACTTTTTAGCAGAGTTCCTGGCTCTCAGGCTCACACATTGTGGCAAAATAGCTCTGTGACACAACTTGAGCAGTAGGCCTGAAAACGTTCTGCAGGCGGTTCTAACGTGCAGCCACATTCGGAAACTGCCATATTATGTTCTTATTGTTGGCTTAGTCTCCACTCAACCAAACTTGTCAGGAATAAAATAAGATATGCTTCATTTTCCATATAAATTTCCATAGCGTGAGCCCTGACATGTTATAGCGACTTGGTGCAATCAATGAACAAGCACAAGAGCAGCCTAATTTAGTAGTCTGACTTGGGCTGACTTAAAGAAGTCCATAGCTTTACTGGTGAACTCACCATAGGATCTGGGTGTATGTGTGGGGGTGTGTGTGGTGTCTGTCTCTCTGTCTGTCTGTCTGTCTTTCTGCAGTATAGGTTGGCCTCAAACCCTATGTAGTCCAGACTGGCCTTCTATTTTTGTAATCCTCCTGCCTCAGCCTCTGCTTGCAATAGACTATGTTTATTCATGACACTTGCTTTCTGGAGTCAAATGACCCTCATCCATGGGGGTGGGTGGGGAAACTTTGGTCAACTTTTGGAAAATATTCTGGGATTTTTGACAACCCGTAGGCTTCTGCCTTTTTGTTTGTTTTACTCCAAACTTCTTGAGTATTAAATTGCCTACAATTCTGTTTCCTCGCTTTGGGAGGATGAAATGCTGGACTCTTTTCAGCGCCTATATTTGAAGTGGCATATTTATGGAAATTACCACCCACTTTTGAAATTCAGGGCATAGCTCTGACAGCTGAATCCAGGCCTAGCCGAATTCTATTTACAACTTTCCTAGACAAGTCAGATTAGCTGTTCTATACAAGCAAACAGAACATTAAAATCCTACTCTCCACATGCACGCTTGTGCACACACACACGCAGAGGCCCACACCCCTGCTCTCTGTGAAGGATATAATGCAGGGCGGACCATGGTGGTGACAGCGTGGCACGGTCAGAGCTGTTGAGCTACACAAATCAAACCGATTCACAAGACCTGGGAGGCATGCAGAATAGAGAGGAGTGTAAGTTAGTAGCCTTTTTAGAAGCCTGTTTATCAACATGAACAAAAAACTAACAAAATCTCTTGTAAATGACTTTGCTTTTCAACTCTTAATTCCACTTCTTAGTATGTATCCTAAGGAAATAGTTGGGGATGTGTTAAGTCTGGCTGCCCAAATGTTCATCCCAGTGGAATGTTTTGCAGAAAGAATACTTACTTTATTTTATTTTTGATACCAGGGATCAAACTCACAGCCTTCAGCTTGCCAGATAGGGACTTATGCTGCTAAGCTATTTCCTTGGCCTATAGGAAGAATATTTATTTACTTATTTATTTATTTAGCCTTTTTGAGACAGGGTCTTACTATGCAGTTCAGGCTAGCCTTGAGCTCACTTTTGTAGTCCAGGCTGATCTCGAACTCACACTGATCCTCCTGCCTCAGCCTCCCAAGTGCTAGGATTACAGGTGTCCACCACCATGCCTGGCCCGAGAATACTTATTTATAAGGAAATAAATCCATGACATTGTCAACTGGACAGCATCCTGACCTCAGCATGATTCCACCCTAGTAAACAAACAACATATATGCACAAAGGGAAGATACCTGGCAGGTTGTATCTGGATATGAACAATGTACCTTTCTCTGAGTGAAAGGATTGTCACAAAGGCCAATGATATTGCTTTATAATCTTAGCAAGTAGTGTTTTCTTGTTAATGTCATCATTCCTCCTTCCCTTTCAGGGAAGCTGGTTTGCTCAGCATGAGGGATGCTCTTTGAACTTACAACTCCATAGCCTGGCTTCAGTCAGAAGCCAAAGCTTGCAAGGAACACTCAGCACACTGCACCATGATATCTAGAGTCAAGACTTCTACCTGCTGCAAGAAATATGCACTCCAGGTTGATGTCTTCATCACAAAATCTTAAATCTCGCAAGTAAAGATCATCCCAGATTTATCTACTAGGACCTACACTGCACTAATGAATTTGGTCCAAGATTCTCCTGAATTATGAAAATACTATAATTACCGTTGATTCTGTTCCAAAGGATGAATTAATTACTTTTTAAAGAAAGCAAATGAGTATAAGAGAGCTATTTGATTTCTAATTTTGCCACTTAACTACTTAGAGGGGCACTTAGTGCTTGATATAAGGGATGAAAAGGAGAAAAAAAAAGTTCATGAATCAGTTCAACAAATATTTACTGGTCACTTGCTCTGTGTCAGGACCTCTTCTAGGATTGAAATGCACTTATAAATGGTGCAGGTAGGTCTCCTGACCTTGTGAACTCCACAGAGTGTCGGGGGGACAAATGAAAAACAACAGCTCATAGGCAGATCAACTTTCTAGGACAAGTCAATGCCCTCTGAGTTCCTTTTTCTCTTGAGGGTAAATTGGTGATAAAAAGCGTTGCTCTCAGTGCACTGTGGTGAACTTCAAATTAGAGAGATGTGTGAGTTTGCTTTGGAGGCCATGCTGCACCATGTGGATGTCAATATTGTCACCGCTGTGTCTATGATGACAATTATTTTAATGGTTGTATCCCAGTTAGTGTTCCTGCTGAACTTGGAGCAGAGACATATGAATTCACTGATGAAAAAATAAAGGAACTAAAACACATTTTTCTCCCCGTGTCCCATGTCTGTTGCAGCGATTGAAACGCAGAGCACCAGCTCTGAGGAGCTTGTCCCAAGCCCCCCGTCCCCACTGCCACCCCCACGCGTGTACAAGCCCTGCTTCGTCTGCCAGGACAAATCATCAGGATACCACTATGGAGTCAGCGCCTGCGAGGGGTGCAAGGTGAGTACCTGCTCCTATGCCTTAGCAGCTCCTGGCCCGGGTGCTCCCGAGGGGTTGCCTAGCCAGCTCCGAAAGTGACAGCTTTCACCTCTCCTGCATCACCACCAGCCAGTGTGGTGTGCGTGGTTGTGCTTGATGGGGTGCACCACTTCCTTGCATCGTTTTACGTCATTTCTAAATTTTTTTTTGGGGGGGGGGCACCAGAGATTGAACTCAGGACATTGCGCTTACAAGGCAGGTTCTTAAGCTGCTGAGCTATCTCCCCAGCCCATCATGTTACTTTAAAATTCATAAGTGTGTGCAAGTGATGGAAGGAGGCTGACAATTCCAGAACCTTTGAATTATCCCCATCTGGTGTCTCCGTAGTTTTATTTTATTTTTAAATATGACGGACAGTCCACTGGATCAACCAACTGACAATCTGTGGCTCAAATTGGGATTTATCTCCTGGCTGCTTCCGTGGCCTGGTCGCCTTGGAATTACAGTTTGATTTTCAGTCTCTAGGGACTTGCACCCCCATGTGTGTCATAAATTCAGGGAAGTTGGATTTAAAGTTTTTGCCTGCCAAGTGTGGGAGACTGAAATGTGCCAGGGTGAATATGGTTGTTTCGAATCAAGCCATGAAATTGTTATCAAGCCAATGGGCATCACCGAATGAAAGACCTTCTTGTTTTTTTTTTTTTTTTTTTTTTAAGAGAGAGATAGAGACAGCCAGACAGACAGACAGATAGACAGTCAGACAGAGACAGAGACAGAGACAGAGACAGAGACAGAGACAGACGGAGTGAGGCTGAGGCAGGTGGATGGTGTAGATTCAAGGCCAGCCTGGGCTACATAGTAAGTTTAGGACCATCCTTAAGTATACAGTGAGACCCTATCTCACAAAACACAAAACCTAAAAACCAAAAATCCCAGGGGAACTACGGTTATTTGAGCTAGCCATTCCCTAGATATATAACTTCTTTTAAATTCTCTCTGCATGGCTGTTCAGCTCTGTTATTTGTACATGAGAAGTGGTTTGTAATTTTGAATGGGTTGGAATAATCGTACAGGTGCTCCATGACATGCTTGTGTCTGACTTATCAGAACATGCATGTCCTGTGTATACAGATCAGCTGCTGCTTGATGGCTGAAGACAGCAATCCTTTACTTAACCTAGGATTCCCTGGGACTTCAGTTTTCACCAGGCTGGTCTGTGCAGTTCATTGGGTCCTACCCTGGGTTGCTAGCCAGGCAACCCAGCTTCTAGAGGAGCTGACAGTTGGCTGGGGAGCCTCTGCTCTCCTCTGCATTTTCTGGCCCGCTTATTCACTGGCGCAAGATTCCAGAAGACAGAAGAGCAGCGCATAATGTTAGCACAGGGCTGGGCTGAGAAGCATCCCACTTTATTTCTCTCTGTCTTCTCTCAAAAGTTTTTATTAGTGCGTGCTTGTAGTACATAATGATTATATTCTTCCTGGGATTTGGTACTTGTATATAACATGTCTTTGTTTATCCAGTTGCCTTCCTCTCCTACCATCTCTCGGTGCTCCTTTCCTTTTGCAAAAGACCTATCTCCTTACTCCCTAGTATCCACTTATAACTTCCTCTTCATTTATATTTTGGGTTTCCTATGTATGAGAAGCCATGCAATATTTAAGCCTGTGTGTCTGATGTATTTCAGTTAACGTTGTGGTCTCAAAGTGCATTATTTTCCTAAAAATGACACAAGTCCTATCTTTTTATAGTTGAGTAGTATCTGTCATATAAATGCCACAGAAGTAAATACCCATTAATCTATTAATGGACGTATAGATTGCTTCCAAGATTTAATTCTTGTAAATTGTGCAGCTATAAACATAGGCATGCATGTGTGTATTGCTGTAGTATGTTTTTAGTACTTTGGGGAAAATAACAGGAAGTGGAATAGCAGGGTTGAATGGAATTTGTGGTTTCATTTTCTTGAGGAAACTCCATACTAATTTCCATAATGATTTCACTGGTTTGCATTTCTACCAACTATGTAAGAGAGTTACCTTTTTCCCACAATCTTTCCATCATTTGTTATTATTTGATTTCTTGATGACAGCCATTCTTTCTGGAGTAAGATGGAATCTTGGTGTTATTTTGATTTCTTTTTTTTTTCTAATCACTGGTGATGTGGAACATTTTTCCATGTATTAGCCATTGCATTCTCTGAGAAGTGTCTATTCACTTCAGTTGCCATTTTTGATTGGATATTTTATAATTATTATTATTATATTATTTTTTATTATTCTTTGATCTCTCTCCCCCCC
>PVJA010010925.1:0-21425 GCA_004027025.1 Myocastor coypus
TTGGCACTAATTTTAAAAATAGGTAATCTTAAGATTGAGTCAAGAGTGTGGAGAAACAGTCTTCCTCAACACCACTGATGAGGCTATAAATTGGTATATAACTATTCTGGAGTGCAATTTGGCAATATAATTTCAAAAAACTAAAAATGCATACACGGCAATCTGACTTTAAGACTTTGTCTTAAGGAAATTATAGTACTATTTTCACAGACATGAATAAGGATATTAACCGTTATTTAAAAATAAATAACCTGGCATTTATAAAAGTTATGTCACTTATTTGAAATTTATTCAAGATTACCATAATGCTTGAAACCATACTATTTACAGCGGACTTACTCTGAGTGACAAAGAAAATGGAAGAACTGGGATCAGAATAACAGGCACCACATATAAATCACAGATAATCAAGGCCATGGGGTTTTGCAGGCTATCTTACAGGGTTTGGGCTTATCTCCAAGGTAGCAATGGGGCAAACACCAAAAAGTTTAAGCAGAAAAAACAGCAAGATCAGATACACATTTTGCTATATAAGGTTTGTAGGGTACATGCTTTGCAGGCGTAAGACTGTGGTTTCAAGCCTTAGAATTCGTTTGGCAGAGCAGAAACAAAGCAAAATAAACAGCTGTACAAGTTAGAGAACTAAATGGAAATGGAGAAAGGACCATTCAGGAGACTAAAAAGATAAATCCAAAGGACTAGGTGCATAAGCAATCAAGAGGAAAGGCCTGTTGAGAATAGCTTCTGAGCTTCTAATTTGAGCAAAAGAGTGAATGGTTCTGCTGCTTACCAGCTGAGAGGAAAGACAAAAAGATTTGAAGCATGATGAGTTCAAGGATCCATGGAAACTTGTGAGGAGGAGCAAGTAGGCTGCTGCATTTAGGACTCTGAAGGTCAGAGGCAGTGTCTGCGCAGGAAATATGGATATGGGACTCCTTAGCCATTATTTAGCAGCAGTTGTGGCCAGGGATGAGAACACAAGGTAAAGAAAGAAAAAAACTAGGAGCCAAATCAATAGTGAGGTTTAGGAAAGCTTATGTAGTGGCTAAAAGAGAGAAACTGGAGACAGAAAGGAAAGCAATGGAGATGCTCCTCACAGAAAGCCAGGGGTGTTCTTAATGCATATCCAACAGGTTAATGCCTCAGGGAAGCCCACATAAGATAAGGACTAAAATGTCTTTCATTGATTTAGCAATGAAGTATCCCCACAGAGAAGTGGTTTCACTCAAGACAATCTTGTCCTGAAAAGATCTCACTGGTCTGAAAAACAGAATGAGAAGGAAGAGAATGAAAACAATGAAATATGAACTATTCTAGCAAGAAACTCGAGCTCATTTTTCAAAAGAGAAAAACAGAATAATATCTAGTTAGACACAGAGGTAGAGCACTTAAACCCTAGGAAGTTTGTAATGACCTGATAACCTGTCTAAAGTTCTGTGTATTTTTTTTTAATCCAGCAATTGAGAGCAAGGAAGTGTAAAGAAAAGAGAATTTCTCAGTTGTAACTGAGTTACAGATGTCTTTAGCAACCTACAACCCAAACTTCATTTTCAATATTATGTATAAAATAATATTGGGGTTTTTGTAAGGGGTATTTTGACCAAAACTTTTAATAGCTAGAATAAAATATTAACAGAAAAGAATTATCATTTCTAACATTAGTTATATTTATCTTTTAAAAGTCTGGAAAGTACTTTTATTACCAGAAAAAAAATGATGATGGTGGTAGGGAAAAAAGTAAAATAAATAAAAGACTATAAAGGATTTCTTAGCAATTGCTTATATTCTTTCTTAATTGTTGATTCACAAGAACATAAAAGTAAATGATGTCTAATTTTATATCATCCCTCTATTTTTTCCAACCCTTTTTTATACAACAGTCACAAATTTCAGCATAAAATTAAATTTGATACACTTTGGTAAATAAAGGTCTTATTACATCTTTAGTAGAAAGTGTAGGCAGAAGTACGAAAATTAGAAAATGGGAAAAAGAATACAACAACCAAAAAATGTGGATCATTAAGTTAATTTTGCTCCTTTCATCTGACCCTAGAGAAAAGTTATTGGATAACTGCGATATTCTTTTTTATGATGTAAAAATATTTTTTTAAAAGCTGGTGTCTGAGGGCCTGCCTGATAGCTCAGCAGACTAAAGCACCTGCTTGAGCAGAGCACAGCAACCAGGGTTCAATCCCCAGTGTGCCATGTTGCCCCGCCCTTGGGGTGTGCTGAGGCGGCAGCAATGGAGACTGGGAATGATGGTGCATGTCTGTAATCCCAGCACTTGGGAGGGAGACTCACTATGAGTCCGATCTGTGTAGTGAGACCCTATAGACCCTGTCCTATATGTTAAAAAAAAAAATTAATGTCCATTTTCGAAGCTCAGACATTAAAAATTTTCCCCGTTTCTTAGTTTACTTAGGTTTCAATGTGTTCAGTTTTAAAATTCTGAGCGGCTTTCTTAACCAACAAGGATAACATCCAATGAATAACATTTAGGGTTTTTTTTTTTAACATTTAGATTTATAACTGTAGATATTTACCTTTATGAATGATCTTTACCCAGTCACTGAATTGCTTATGCAGTGTTAAACAGTAAGATGGGATATTCTGATCAAATAGTAAAGTGCCATTTTAATTCCAAATACTTTTAAAAATTTGTATAAATCAACTTTTTATGTCTTGACAAAAAAAAAAAAAAAAGAAAGAAAAGAAAAATGAAAAAGAAAGAAAAGAAATTCTGTTTCTTTAGGTTGGATCACCAAGTCTGAGAAATATCTCTAACAAGACAGGTCTTGCTGATTTGGCAAGGCTAGACTCATTTTGCAACCCTCCTGTCCCAACCTCTGTGAGTGCTGGGATTGCAGGCATGTGCTTCTGCACCAATGATCCACAGCTATTTTCAAAACCTAGAAATTAAGTGGAAGTTGAAAATTAAATAATAACACCATGTCAAATTAAATGCATAACGAACTGCTCTTTTTTAAAAATATATACTTGGTTTTTAACTTATTAAATACTCTTAAAAATGTTACTTTTTTGTTGAGTCTAAGAAGAGTTGAATTTGCTCAAAGACACACAGCTAATGAATAACAAGTTAGGGCACCAAGTTTCCCATAAGAATACTTAGTTAAGAAGCTAAAAATACAAATTATTAGTAGTTTAGAGTAACATTAAGGCAATGCTACTACCTTAGAATGTGCCTCTGTGATGTTTGGTCAGATTTGTCATTCAGATATGCACAACAGAAGTTGAAGAAAAGCCAGGCATGCTTTGGTGCCACATTCCTGTAATCCCAACACTTTGGAAGGCTGAGGGGAAAAAGACTGCTGTTGAAATCTTGCCTGGAAACTTTAGCAAGACCTTATCTCAGGATTTAAAAATAATAAAAAGAACTGGAATCATAGCCCAGTTGTGAAGGCCATGGGTTCGATCTCAGGCATTGGGGAGAAAAAAAAAAAAAAATTGGGAAAACAACAGGAGCCAGAATCAGCCAGTGATGGATTCCAGTTCTGTCACACACTGGCTCACACTGGCTATGTGACTTGACAAAAAGTCAGTTTCCTCATCTGCAGTATGAAGGTAGTGAAAACCAACCTCCCATGGTTATAAGGTTTATATGGTCAAGTAAGGTGCTGAGTATAATGTCTGGCATACAAAATAATACCACATACTGACTCTTCCTCTTAAAAAGGGCTATATGTAGAACTGACTTAAGATCTTGAATGATAGATTGCGTTGGATATTTCAAAAGAATGGAGATTCCAAGAAGAGAAAACAAGCCCAGTCAGGGACACAGCAGGGAAGATGTATTTAAAATAGTTTAACTGAAGCAGAACATTTCTATTTAATAGTATAAAATAAGCTTGGAAAATAGTTTGGGGCCAGATTACATCAGGCCTGGCCTAAGAGTTTAGATGTTATGAGTAGCCGAGAATGCTGGAAATTTTTGATTCTTAAAAATCATGCTTCATTATCCTTGTTTTTTCTATTATAAAGTAATACATGTTCATTGCAGAAAGTCTGTAAGAAGGGTAAAGAAGATAACTGGATGTATTGGTGCATGCCTATAATCCCAGCACTCTAGAACCCTGAGTCAAGGGGACCAAGGGCTGAGATATAGGTCAGTGCCAAAGCCCTGGGCTTAATTTTTTTTTTTTTTTTTTTTTGTCTTTTTGAGACAGGGTCTCGCTATGCAGTTCAGGCTGGCCTTGAGCTCCCTTTTGTAGCCCAGGCTGGTCTCGAACTCGCATTGATCCTCCTGCCTCAGTCTCCCGAGTGCTGGGATTACAGGCGTGCACCACCACGCCCGGCTAAGGCTTAATTTTTTTATTGTTACTATATACCATTTAATGGGTCTTTTTTCTCTTTTTACCCCCAGCTTTACTGAGGTATAATTAAAAATATAATTTATATTTTCAAGGTGTACAATGTAATGCATATATAAATGCTTTTATGCATATTATATATAAATATGTATATGTTTACTTTCTTGTCACTAGGAAATAATACTCAACACCCACAACTTAAAGGAAGAAAGGTTTAGTTTGCGGTTCCTAGTTTGTATAGGTTTCCATCCATACTTGGCTGGCTCCAAAGCAGGCTAGTATGGCAGAGGAGAAATAGCTCATGGCAGGGCAGCAGGAAGCAGCGACAGATCTCAAGGGAGGAGGGAGGGAGATAAACCCTTCCAGACCAAGCCCCTAGTGACCTGCCTCTTCCAGTCAGATTTAGATATCATCTTATGTAGCTATAAACTAGTATCACATGGCATTTAGCTTTTACACTTAGCTGCAAGCGCCTAACATCACATTTAGTTACAAACTCGTTAGTGGGTTAATGCATTGATGAATATCATGAGCCCATGATCCAATCATAGCCCCAAGCCCTACCAAAGTGCAGTATGCTTTCAGTGGACATGTAGATATAAACCATAACAATCCACCCCTGGTCCCCAAAATACTCATGTGCATCTCTTCATGCAATATGCATTTAGTCCATCTCTAAGAGTTACCAAAGTCCTGTTTCAGCTTAAAAGTCCAGGACTAAAATATCCTCTGAGATTTAAGGAACAGTGACTCCTCCCATAAAAACAAAAAAATAAAAGTTAAACACTGAAAAATACAAAGGCACAGGGAAAGCATTCCCAGCCTAACAGAGAAGTAGGGTGATAGGAATGGAGCTGAAGCAAGACTGAAATCCAGCAGGGAGAACATTAAATCCCATAGTTTCATGTCCAGCACTGTGGAAAGATGTGCACTCCAAACCACTTGGGCAGCCCCACCCCTGTGGCATTACTAGTGGTTGTAACCCTCATGGCCTCTCTCGGGCTGATTTTGCTCACTCCTTACAGCTTTCTTTAGACGTCCCATGTTCCTGACTTCTCCAGTTTCCTGGGTTCTCCATGCCACCTTTGGCTTTGCTCTCCCTGCTTCACACACTGCCCTCTTGGAGGCACACTGCCTGGCCTCCTGGGCCTTCTTCTGAAATCTGGGAGGCAGCATCCCTAACATGACAACTCTTACATTTTGCATGTATATAAAACCAACACCATGTGTATGACACCAAAATCTGAGGCCAGCCTGAGCAATAGCCAAGCAAAAGCCTATTGCATCTTGCTGGTGGTTGCATGTTGCAGAGGTCTCAGTGCCTGAATGGCTCAGCAGAATGAATGAGTTATGAAGACTAAAGTCCCACTGCCTAGGTTGGGGCCATTCTGGAACATGGCACCCTAGGACTATCTTCTCTATAGAAAGTCTTTTACTTTTCCAGCATTACACCCTGTGAAGGGTAGGGGCTTTTTTCCCCCATACCCTCAAGGCATTATTTTAATTGTCCAGATCCAAAGTACTGAGCTTTTCTTTACTGCTAATCATTTTAGCAGCCAAACTCTTCTCTACTCCATTTGCACAGAACCCAACTTTATTAGAGCTTTCTTTCTAGCCAAGATCAAAAGTTTTTAAATCACTCAGCTGTGATGTTTGCTCTTGATTTTCAAGGTAGAGTTGGCTAAAAGCCCCCAACAGTACTCATCCCACTGCCTCAATATTAGACAGCTCTGATGCTTTTGTCATCAAATTAAGTTATCTACTGCCTTTAATATCAGTCTCCTGTAGAGTCTTAGGACAGGAGCAAAATGCAGACCTTTTCTTTTCTTCTGTTTTTTTGCCAGAAGATAACACATGACCTGAAGTACCACTGCTAATACAATCCTTGTTCCCAAATGATATTTTCTGAGCTTGGTCTTTTCCATCTGTCTTCTTATTAGCATTCTGGTCTCTTGAGCACTGATAAACCTTTCCAAACTTCAGTTCACAAGCCAGTTCCAAGGGCTTCTGAGTCCTCTGATCAGATAGCATCACAGCAATGATCCCACCTTTGGCACCAAAATTTGTCTTAGTTACTTTCTTGTCACTGAGGCATAATACAGCAACTGAAAAGATTTATTGGCTAATTTTTTATATCACAGTATGTGGTTACTATTTTCCTTAGTAGAATTTTTTTCTTACCTTGTACATCTGTTAATTTAACACTAATAAGGCTTACAAATATATGAAAAACACTAAGCACATTTATGCAATTTTCCTTTTTCCATGAATATTTGCCTCTAAAACATTGGATTGCTTATTTGAAAAGGTCAGATGATTAGTAAGAGCTTGCTAAAGCTGGAACAAATAAAGTTTAAGCTACACATTTATGGGGCATAATGGTTACTTATTTTTATTATATTTCTGTTCTATAATTTCAATGTATCATTGTCACATTTTTCTTTTCTTTTATTATAAGAAATTGTTTAATTTCTCTAAAAAATATTACAATCACCATACTAAAGTGACCTCTAAGGACCTCTGGATGCATCTCCTCAGGTTAAGGGTTTGAATTTGGAGTGGCGTGGTGGTATAAAAGTAGGAATTGGAACAGCTTACTCTGACCAAAGCATACCGGAAAGGTCTGAGGAAGGAGATTATGAAACAAGGGAGGCAATTTCAGCTAGGGCAGCAATTCAGGCATAAGTCAAAAGGAAACAAGGCTGGTGCAGTGGCAGTGGACATGGACAGAAAGTAACAAACCCAAGAAGTAACACAAAGGGAAAACTGAGAGGACTTGTTGATTCATGAGCTGTGGAAGGCAAAGAGATGAGTAATGACAGGTGATGCTAAGGTGTCACCTGTGGCAATTTACAAAAGCTTCTATTTCCTCATGTATGAAATGAGGCTAGTAATTACACCTTTCTCATAGGATTGTTGGGAAAATTAAATGGGTGACATCTAAAATGCTTAGCACAACAATTGGAATGGATTTTTAGTAAATATTAGCTGTTACTGTTTTTGTAGCTGTTAAGTCTAGGTGCCTGGGTTTAAGAATAGTGAACATGAAAGAAAATAGAAAAGTGAGGAAAGAGGTGTGATTGAAGTGGGAGAGGTACAGTTGAGCCACACTTTAGACATGTCATATTTATGTTTATGGTGGACAAATAAAAATGTTCAGCAGTAAGCCACCACTTGCTTACATGTTTCAAGATGGATGCATTTTAGGAAGACTGTACATCCATGAGAAGCAGGCACTGACTGGACTGGTGAGATGGTTCAGCGACCTAAAGCACCTGCTTAGGAAAGCTTAGGCAACCACAGGGACCACAGTTTGAACCCCAGCAGCACATGCGTGCCAGCCCCACCCCCAGGGCAGGCTGAGCCAGATGAGAGAGAGAGAGAGATGGGATCTTTGGGATCTTGTCATGTTCCCCAGGCTGGTCTCCAACTTCTGGATTCAAGCAGTCCTCCTACCTTGGCTCTCAGCTAGTTGGCACTACAAGGATACACCACCAAGTCTAGCTTTCTTCCATTTACTACTGCCTGATCTTAGGAAAAGAAAAAACAAAACAAGTTGCTAAATTTTAGTTTTCTTACTTATAAATGGAATAATGCAGATTTCTTACATCATAGCATTAATGGAGGGATTATATAAATCCTTTCAACAAAAACCTCACAACACAAGATGTGATATGAATACTAACTTCTGCTGTTAATCTCATCTTTTTTCAAAGTCCATAATGAAGTTTCTGTTTCTTTATCATTCTTCATAGTGCTAAATATAAGAATCACTATCTACTAACTGCTGACGATTTTGCTCACAGGACTGTGGTCCTCAGCTTCTCCCTGGGTCTCAATCTCCTTGGGAACCTTGTTGCCTGTGGTGTATGAAACCCAGAATGCCAGCCAGCATCACTGGGGCAAGATTGGAGACAGCGTCTGTATCTTTTGTTTGGAGAGACTCTCTGAAGTAGTCCTCTCTCATTACTGCAAATAATGATATAAACTTCTGACACTAAACTACTCCACAAGTCCAGTATCATCATTTGCCAGTTACTCTTCTTATTTCTTTAACAGAACCTTAAGGGCAGTGTTTTCATTTGAGTCCCCATTGATGATTAATGAGCAGCAGAGTATGTCCTAAGGAGGCAAGACAAAGCATGTAAAAATATCAGAGATGAGACTTTTTGCAAAACAAGAAAGGGTAAAAAGCCATGAATACTATTTTTAATAAGAGCTCAAATACTGTAGTCAGCAAAGGGCAAAATCCCAGTACCTTGGGATTTCCTTCTAAAATTCAGTATCTCTATCTGATAAGTTCTTCTATGTCACAATATGTGAATGTGCTTATAATAATAATCGTTCCAAATCTCCAATGAAGGTAATTTGTATCTCACAGATTTGTAGTTGGTCCTAATTTTTTAGAGGATAGGAAGTAAACTTTTGTTTTTGATTGAAGGAAAATTTAGTTTGGGGAAAAAAGAAAGCACAGGCTATTGTTAAATTGTTTTATGACTTTGGAAAGACAGGCATGAGAAAGGAAAGACAGCCAACAAATATTGAGCTTTGTTTTTCTGTTTCTTTTACATTTTCTTTCTTCTTTCCTGTACTGGGGATTGATCCCAGGATCTTCACACTGAGCTACATCTCCAGCCCCTTAAAAAGGTTTGTTTTCTTTAAGTGCAGAGACAGGGCTCTACCTGTGTTGCTAAATTGCCAAAACAGGGCTCAAAATTATTGTCTTCTTGCCTCAGCCTCCCAAAATGCTAGGATTACAGCCATGTACCATCCAGTTGGGTTTGAACCTCTACTATGACTGACGATCTGTTACTTCATTCAATTTTTACAACACTTTTAGATAACCTTTGAGATATTAACAGACTCTTCCATGATCACACAGTTAAAAAGTAGTAGTACTGAGATTACAATCCAGTTTTACTTGGCTCCAGAGCCCACACACACTCCACCACACTGAGCTACTTTTCACTGTTTCCTCATCTAAAAAATATGACAGTTGAGTCAGATAATCTATAACATCTCTCAAGCTGCAATTGTTTGCCCTTTGAATTCTGAGGAAAAAGAAGCCAGGGAAAGGTCTTCAGGCACAAGGGTGAGACATCTTTCCTTCCTCAATTGGAAGCCAGGGTCCACATGTCCTATCTCCTCCCTTCTGACTCCAATTCTGTGAGAGGAGGCTGGTCTTATGCTGCTGAGGACTCTTTAAAATCACTTCTAAAAAGAATCAAGTACATATGTACAGGGTCTCACTACATAGCCTCCCCAGCGCTGGGATTACAGGTATATGTCACTACACTCAGACTCTGTGGCTGGCTCAGTGCCCCTGTGGTGGTCCTGCACAGCTTGTGAACCCTAGGATCAAACCCAGTCCCTACACTTGGCTAAGCAGACACTCGGTCCACTGTGTTATCTCACTGGCCCAGAATCAGATCTTTTAATCTCCACTTAACATGAATTTTTATTTCCAAAATCACACCTATCAACTCTTATTGTTGAGAATTTGATTGCGCCCAGCACAAACTGAGTCATATTGGGAAGTTCTGGAGAGGAGTAAAGGAGTCTAAAATATCACTCAGGTGTAGTGATGCACATTTGTAATTCCAGCAGTCTGGGAGGCTAAGGTAGTAGGATCACAAATTTAAGCCAAACCTGAACAATTTAGCAATGCAGCGAAAGGAAGGAAGGGAGGAAGGAAGGAAGGAAGGAAGGAAGGAAAGAAGGAAGGAAGGAAGGAAATAAATTATAAGGTATCATTTTTATTTTCAGAGACCTTATGAATAGCCAGGCAATACAACTACACATAAAACAAAATTTAAAAGGTCATGTATAATGCAAAATTGAGTTAGGCAATACAGATAATAGATTTCATAGGAATGCTGAGAAAGGAAAGCCATGCTCCCATAGAATTGGGGCAAAGAAAGCATTTTCTCTTTGCATTCTCAACTAGTCTGTCTTGGCCTTCTCTGTAATTGTGAAATCCTTCTATGAACCTTTCACATAGTTCAAACATTCTCAGCTATGCTGGCTGCAGTGTGTCCTTCATATCACGTCATCTAAATGCCACTTCAACTTTATTGGCACTTATGGGAGGGTAAAACCCCAATGGTATGCAAACACCATCATGGTTACTTGCTTCAAGCCATGGGAAGTTTCATGCAAAACCAGTTTCTCAATAGGGTGGATGTTGTGTAAAGGTGTGAGGAGCCTGAGAAACTAGTTAAAGGCAAAGCTTGTCAAGCAAGAACTAGATTTGAATGGGGCACTTCCCTGTTTGGTCATTCTCCAGCCCCTTACCCGTAGGGTCACTATGTTTATACTCCTCTTGCGCCCCTAACCCAGAGGCTATAACACCTCTTAGCAGGAACCCCTTGTCCCTAAATTTCTCTATTTGTCTATTCTCTTATGCCACTAGATTAATAAAAATCTTTAGGTCTCAAAAATTACTCTAGAATCTTAATTCCCTCTCTTTCCTCTTAGAACTAAATACATGTGCATTTTTTCAAATTCCACCCTAAATGTAATGTGGGAATACCATCCCAACAAAGGAAGTGACATGATAGAGTAGCCTAGTAGATTAGTCACCTTATTTGCACTGTATGTTCTAAAATAATGATGGATTGAAGAATAATGTCTAAATTAGTTGATGACACAAAACAAATACATAGGAAACAGTAGTTAAGTATATCTGCCAGAATAATAGCAATAAGTGCTAATTCAAGTGTAATTGGTTCTGAAAAATGAGATATTCATGAATACACAAGTGAAATGGGAATATTTCAAGGTAGGTATGGTAGCTCATGCCTATAATCCTAGGCAGGAGAATTGCAAGTTTGAGCCTAGAATGGAGAACTTAGTAACTTAGAAAGAGCTTATCTCAAGATAAGAAATTAAAAAGGGCTGGAGATATACCTCAGTATGAAACCCTAGGTTTAATTCACTGTATTTGGTAATTCTCACAGAGTCAAAGTTTAGGACAGACCCTTAATGAACAGGAAGAATCTAAATAGGCAGAGAAGAGAAATTATGACATTCTAGAAATGAAAAATACTATAACCAAAGGCAGGAAAAGTGGAGGATTCATATGGTAAGTGGAAAGTGGAAATGGTCAGTCTTTCTCCAGGAAGAGAATGTACATACTAAGAATTAGTGGAAACAAGATGGTGTGGATAACATGAATTCACCAAGAAACTCAGCAAACATATGAGGTGTGCAGTGCTACTGTCTCTTGCCATGTGGTAACAACAGTTTACACCTATTAAAGCTATAATGTGCCAGACACTGTGTTAAGCATATAGCATTTAATCCTCACTGCAGACCCATGACACAAGCACTGTTCACATCCCCATCTTACACATGAAGTTAAGGAAGTTGTTTCATAGTAATGAATGGAAAGGCCTGGATTTGAGCCAAGTGAGTCAGCTCAAAAAGGATTCTGAGCACAATAGTAAATTATTTCCAGTTATGTTATTAAATCCTCATAAAATTCTCTATGACATAGGCACCAGTATCCTCATTTTACAAATGAAGATCCAAGGCTCCAAGAGTCAATGAATTATCCAAGATCATTGGACCAAGGACAGAGATGAATTTAATAGCAGGTCCACTAATTCCAAACTCCTTAAATTTTCCATTACAGTTAGGCACCTTGCAGAAGGGGTTCCAGCATGGGATCAAAATAGAGGAAAGCCTCTGAAAGAACTGATAAAGCAAAAAGCCTATTAGTAGGAAAGAATTTGGTTTTTTGAACTAATGAGATTTTGACTAACCAAGGTAGAACGAGGTCTGGCCTCAGCTAGTCAAAGGAAATTGAATCAGGGCAAGAGTGGACATAAGGTTGGATGACATTAAGGGTGGTAAAGACCTAAAATGGATAGGGAGAGGGAAGCACCTCAATATTTAAAGGTAAATCAAATCTCATTGTAGAGGGGAATAGCTGAGAGTAATGAAAGAGATTACTTGGCTTCTGTGTATCTAAATGACTGAAGACTACTGACAGGGACTGAATATTATAGGAGCACCTAGCTTCTGGAAAAATATGAAGGCCCTTTTTAAATAAGTTGTGCTTTATTTTGCAGAACAAGGGCTGACACATTACTGAATAAATTTCAGTAGACAGTCCAAGATGTGGAAACCAAATGCAGGCAGACAGCAGATGCTGTCAATCATTTTTGACAAGAAAAGCTATGTAAGGACCACTAAAAGAGCAACTAAGTCAGAAGTCAAGGAAAACATATAACAGTTAGAATAAGCAAACGGTCATCATGGTACATAAATGCAGCATAACAAAAACAAGCCATAGGTCAAGCTAGGTGATTAGTGCCAAGGCAAAGACACAAATAAAAGGGACAAGCAGCAAATGACAGCTCACTAGCATCAAGTGAAATGAAGAGTTTCCTGCACTACTCTGGTATTTGAGGGCGCTTCCATATTATAGAGACCAAACCCAACTTAACTGGAAGGGACCAGCAGGCCAACCCAGCAGAAAAATAAGGAACCTCTCAAGCAGGAGTACACAAGCCACATCACAGTGGAACTGAAGTCATCAGAAAGGGTCTCTCCACTGAAATCTACACATAAAAATGGCTAAAATGATAAATCTTATGTTTATACAACCACAACAAAAAGGAGAGCCTTGGCCCTGAAGATCTATGGGTCCTCCCCAAATTTATAAAAGCCCACCCAATTTAGATTCCTGGACTTGGCCTATCTTCTAGAGATCTTTGTTTTCTTGCCCAAATGGTGGTTGTGCACCTTATTTTTGACAAAGAGGCCAAACATGTTTACTGGAAGAAAGATAGCCTCTTTAACAAATGGTGCTGGAAAAACTGGCTCTCTACATGCCGAAAACTAAAACTTGACCCAGGTCTATCACCATACACTGAACTACAGTCAAAATGGATTAAAGATCTAAATATTGAAAGAGAAACACTAAATCTCCTGGAAGAGAAAGTGGGAGGAAATCTTGAAGACATCAGGGTAGGCAAAGAGTTCATGGACAAAAATCAAAATGCATGTTTAACACTGGAAAGAATCAACAACTGGGACCTCCTCTGGCTGAGAAGTTTTTGCACCTCAAAAGAAATTACCAACAGAGTGAAAACCCACAAATTTCAAAAAGACTTTAACTAATAAGTATTCAAGCAAAAGTCTTCTATCTAGAATTTATAAAGAACTAAAAAACATTAGGGTCCCAAAATTCAAAGACCCAATCCAGAAATGGGCATCTGAGACCAACATATACTTCTAAAAGAAAGAAATTCAACAAGCTTATAAATACATGAGGAAGCCAGGCGTGGTGACGCATGCCTGTAGTCCCAGCACTTGGGAGGCTGAGGCAGGAGGATCATTGTGAGTTTGAGACCAGCCTGGACTACAAAAGTGAGCTCAAGGCTAGCCTGAACTGCATAGCGAGACCCTGTCTCAAAAAGACAAAAATAAATAAATAAATAAACAAACAAATGAGAAAATGCTCCGCATCACTAGTCATTCGTGAAATGCAAATTAAAACAACACTTAGATACCATCTCACCCCAGAAAGAATGCCTATCATAAAGAAATCAACTAACAACAAATGCTGGAGAGGCTGTGGGGAAAAAGGAACACTTCTCCACTGCTGGTGGGAATGCAGACGGGTGCAACCATTATGGAAAGCAGTGTGGAGACTCCTAAAAAAACTAGAACTGGAAATCCCATTCAATCCAGCTATCCCCCTACTGGGAATTTTCCCAGAAAAACTGAAAGCATCATATTATAGTGATATCTGTACACCTATGTTCATAGCAGCACAATTTGTGATAGCCAAATCTTGGAAACAACCAAGAATGGTTGAAAAATATGTGGTATTTTTATACAATAGACTATTACTCAGCTATAAAGAATGATAAACTAGAAGACTTCATATATAAATGGATGTACCTTGAACATATACTCATAAGTGAAATAAACCAGACCTACATGTATAAATATCATAGTCCCCCTAGTGTAAGAACTCAAAAAAAGGAACAAAAATGGAAAGGCATAACATAGTTGAATGGAAACCATGGACTTACACGTTAAACAATGAAATGAGTGCAAACAGAAAAGATAGGAAACGTGATAGGAGCAAAACCATGCACTTATATACACAGTATGAATTAGATAATGATCCTAAGAGCCACCAAAATATTTTTCACACTGAGGATAGTAATGGGTAACACTAAAATTATGCTTGGAATGCCTGTCATTTTTGTCTTTTAGATTTGTGTTGCTTCTAATGTAATTTCAGTTACTGCTATATTCTCTCTCAAGTAAAGGATTGGTTTATAAGAAGACAAAAAAGTGTATTAAATGAGAGTAACAGACTAGGAAAAATGTTGTAGGATTGACTGGCTATAATTTTGTATATGCTCAGATTTCTAAATGTCTGTGTAAAAATGTGTAACTGCTTTTATTACATTGTATTGGGATTTATTAAAATATCAGTGATTGATGGAACATACTGATTCCAACTTCAGTGTAAGATGTTTGATATTCACAAAGACAGTGATGTTAAGCTCAAGTACCTATATTATAGAGTAATAGTATCACAAAGTTTTTCTTCTGAAGGATTAAGAATGTAAGTTTACAAACCAAAAATTAGAGGGAAAAAAAGGGCTACAAGGTTTGCCAATATTTTGGCCCTAGCCCTTCAAAGTCAATGAGGACTCAGGACATAAGAGAACCTGTGCTGTAACTTCCTATAATTCAGTGGTATCCCAAATTTTCTGTTCAAGGAGATTATGGAACCACAGAGGTAAAGGATTGATGATGTGTAGTGAGCCTAAGGAGAGTCACCTAGAGAGATAACATTTTCTCGGGCTTTCACAGAGAGCAAACTGGTCAAGAAATGGCTGTGACTCATCCAGACAGTTGACACTGACAACAGTCTACAAAACACTGTACATGGTTTCAAAGTAAATCCTGAGGGGATCTGACTGACCTTGGGAAATACAAAAGTTCTATGTTTTGTTATACAGGTCTTGCTTTAACTTGCTCTTAACCACCCACCCGAAAAGTTTAACCACGAGGCATAAAACATAAAGCTAGACTAGTATGTTGAGTTGTAAAAGGCTTAGATCAACATCTTCTGACATTGCCAGTTCTACCAATAATCCATTGTGATTATGGAATACCAGACTGTGTATACAACTACTTTCTCTTAGTTCAATGAGAAGAAATTTTTTGTACCAACAATTATTAGGAAAATTATGTCTACATGCTGTGCTGTATATAACTACGAGGACAATAATATGCGTTGTATCAATTATTAGGAATGTACTCCTAATGTGTTTTTGAAAATGTCACATTGTTACTTCTTATTAAAAGAAACAAAACAAAACAAATGGATACTACAGCTCCCTGGCTGCCTGCCCTTCTCCATGAGACAGTCAGTTGTAGGTGGTTTGCAGCAGACACCCTTCTGGTTTCTGCTACCCCTGGGAATATGATACATTGGGCAATGCCCCACCCTCCATGACCTCTTCTGCCTGACAGAATTAAGAAAGTGAGACAGGGAGTAACTCCGCCAACACCTAGAAGGGACTGACCTGAAACAGAACTGCGAGTCCTGTGGTTTCAGTTCTTGCTCACTGCCCTTTGGGAAAGCCATTTAGAGTTCTAGGGGCTTCCTTCTGTCTGACTTCAGAGACCACCTGAAAGATTACACCTATTTCTTTTTGCTTTCTTTTTATTCTATTCCCTAGTCAAAGGTCCTTCACAATCCCAGGCAACACCAATAGGCTTTTATACTTAAGTAGCAAAGCAGGGGATCCTCATCATTTACTTGTTTGTACTTATTTATTTATGTATCTATTGTGGTACTGGGGATCAAACTTGGGACCTTATGCTCACCAGGCAGGTGCTTATGCCACTGAGCTACCTCCCCAGCCCCCTCATCGTTTACAAGTGAAGGAAAGGGCACAGAATTGCTTAGTGGCTTATTGGAGGACACACGCCTGGTTCACTGAAGAACAAAAGGAGCTGCAGACCTTCTGCTTTACATGCCAAATCTCTTTTAGCTGCACAAAAAAATCCTAAATAAAATATTCGGAAGTCTGTTTTTTATTGATGCTTTTGTTTCACCAAGATTTGATCTCTTACTGCTTCTTTCCCCAAAGATGCTTTAAAAGACTGGAAATGCCAGTTAAGAGTCTACAGGGAGGGGCTCGGCGGGATGGCTCAGTGGTCTAAAGTGCCTGCTTGGGGAAGCTTGGGCGGCTTCAGGGACCGCGGTTCAATCCCCGGCACCACATGCTGCGCCAGCCCTGCCCTCTCGGGTGGGCTGAGCCAGCCATAAAAATGAGTGAATAAAAACAAACAAAGGTTCTGAAACAAGAATAAAAATAATAAATAAAATAAAAAACTCTTTAAAAAAAAAGAGTCTACAGGGGAATAGTAACAGCACTGAGGGGGTGGGGAAGCTCATTGGTTAGCCACAAAACCATTACAGACTGCCTATTACAGTGTGGCTAAAACTGGGCCCGTCCCTTGCCCTGGGGATGGACATTCTGGGGCTTTCTAGTCCTTTCTGTCATTGCCCCATGTTGAACTTTATGCCTGCCACTGAAACCCAGGTCACCAAGATTAGCTAGGCATAGGCCATCCACAGCTGCTATCACAACACAGAGGAATGACAGTGCAGCCCATCATAGATGTACTTATCAGGCAAACTTCAGGAAAAACTGGTTGCTCAAGCTCATTACTTCAAGAAAAATAGTTTTGTGTGGAGTCTGACACAGTGTGAAACAGATGTAAGCAAGGCAGTGGCTGGTGCCACACCCGTGTAGGGAGGAGTCTGTGGGTCAGGCTAGCACACAGGAGATTCTTTTCTTCCCCCCAAATATCGTTTTATTTATAAAGTTAACCAGAGAAATGAGTTTCCTGTTTTCACCAAACCCGAAATATCTTTTCTAGGTCATCTTTTTCAAATTCAGAAATTCAGGCTTAGAACCTTTAAATTGTAGAATCATTCTTATAGAACTGTTGAATTATGTGAGATTTGTAAATCATCTTCTCTAGCCCTTCATTTTGAAGATGAGGATACAGAAGTTTCCTTTTTATTTTATTTTAATCTTTTATTTATTTACTTATTTATTTGGTACAAGATCTCACTACATAGCTGAGACTCACTCATAGTGATCCTCCTGTCTCAGCCTCCCGAGTGCTGGGATTACAGGCATGTATCACCATGCCTGGTTTTGGTAGCCAGCCCAGCATGGGGCCAGCACAGCATGCAGGACTGGGGATTGAACCCATATCATTGTGCTTGTCAAGTTGGCACATAGACCAGTGAGCTACCTCCCCAGCCCAGAAGTTTCCTTTTATTAGAATACTTAATTCTTCTATGCAGCCTAAGACTGCACTTATGTTTTCTACTAGTTTAAATTGCACTATTGGTTCTCTATCTACAGAACACAGTTTGCCAGGCCATAGTGGCGCACACCTGTAATCCCAGCTCTTGGGAGGCTGAGGTAGGAGGACTGGTGCGAGTTCAAAACCAGCCTGGGCTGCAGAAAGTGAGCTCAAGGCCAGCCTGAACTGCATAGCGAGACCCTGTCTCAAAAAGACACACACACACACACACACACACACACACACACACAGGAATACAGTTTACTTAAAGTCCAAAAATTATAGTTAATTTGAAACATAGTATTTTTCATCCAAACTACTTCTCAGCTAGCTTCTCCTCATCCCAGGTCTGTACAATAAATTTCTTTACATTTACATTTTGGCTTTCTATTCCATTTTGCAAGATTTAAGTGCATATTTTGGTCTATGATTTTTTGTTTCATTTTGTTTTGATATAAGGTCTCACCATTCAGTACAGGCTAGTCTTGAATTCACTTATGTAGCCCAGGCTGGCCTTGACCCCATGGTGATCCAAATGCCTCAGCCTGCCAAGTGCTGGGATTACAGGCATGCACCACTACAGCAGGCAAGTCCATGATTTGAATTTTCATCTGTCTTAATCTGAGGAAGCAGAAGAGCATTTATAAAATGTGTGCTTTACAGTATGCCTGGTATCTCACATTTGATAGTTAAACAGTTCCAAACAAAACTGTGAGAAGCATTTAACTCAGAATTCCTTCACTTCATTTTTTGGGACCTCAAAGAGGCTGGGTAACTTTTTTCTCTTCTTATATGGTGGAGCTTTAGAAATGAGTCTTTTCTTTGAAAGGCAGAAGAATATTTACATATCTTAAATCTTACAGGAAGCAGGTATGACTAGGAAAATGTAGTGAGAGGTCACACTACAGTTTATAAACGCCAGAGTCTAGAAGATTTTTTTCTTTTCTGAGATAGGGTCTCACTCTAGTTCAGGCTGGCCTCAAATTTATAGTGATTGGGGCTGAGGAGATAGCTCAGTGGCATAAGCACCTGTTTGGCAAGTGCAAGGTTCTGAGTTTGATCCCTGGTACCCCCCCCAAAAAAAATATTATAGTAATCCTCCTGCCTCAGTCTCCCAAGTTCTGGGACTATATGCATGTACCAACATCCCTGGCTCTAGGGTGTTTAATTTATGTCCATTTTGATATATAAATCAGTAGTCTGAATCCTACTTTCCATAAAGCTCAAAACTAAAAACAGTGAATGTATAAATCAAGAACTTTAGGAGTAGAAAAGAAAGGAAGGGTTTTCTAATATTTTTTATACTCAAAGCAATGTCTGCTATATGTAAAAGGAAAGTACTGTAAGTAGCCAGACTCCTGGGAATATCCCTGATCTCTCCCTCTCCTTCACCTCCCATGTCTAATATAAAAGCATGGCTGATGTCCATCAAGCACTTACTATGTGCCATGTACTGTGTTCAGTGCTTATAGACCTCACCAGTGCAATCATCACAATTTTGATGATTTTGAAATAAAAAGACTCATACTTGTGTGTGTAGGGAATCTAACCCAGGGCCTTGGGCATGCTAGACAGATGCTCTACCACTAAGTTATAACCCCAACTCAAGAATGGCCCTTTTTTTTTTAAGTTTAATTTTATTTTAAAGAGTAACAATGGCAGGAACAAAGATAGAAAAACAGTAACAAGCAAGAGTACAAAAGTACAGAATTTCAAAACAAGTAAAACTTAACAATGGTTGTATTACATATTTTCATCATCAAATCTGTTTAGATTAATAGATATAGGTGTGTAAGATTGGTCAAACAAACATTAACACTTTCAATAAACATTTTTTTAACCCTTCAAAATTCATTTTGTATTTAAATCACTCTTCTAAAAAGAAAAAAGTTATAGGAGTTGAGGATGCAGAAAATGCAAGGTCGTGAGATTGGTTCCTGGTACCGCCCAAAATTTACTTATTTATTTATTTATTTATTTATTTATTTATTTATTTATTTATTCTTTTGAGTCCTTACACTAGGGAGACTATACGATATTTGCATACATAGGTCTGGTTTATTGCACTTATGAGTATATGTTCAAGATACATCCATTTATATATGAGGTCTTCTAGTTTATCATTCCGTATAGCTGAGTAATATTCCATTTTATGAAAATACCACATCTTTTTCAAGAAGAATGGCACTTTTAAGAGTAACCCCATACACATAGGACTGGTAGAGCCAGATTCTCACTCAAGTTTCTGTAACTCAGAGCTTACTCCCTATTAATATTAGTCCAGGTCCTCTAGGAAAGGAAGAAAGCAAAGAAGAATGGTACGCAGGCCAGCCGGCAGGGAGGGAGGTTAGATGGTAGGGCCTTAGACTGCATTGCCCTGCTGCACTCATTCCTGAAGCTGACTTCAAGAACCAGCACCTCAAAAAGGTCAAAAAGCAGAAGTGAAAAGATATGTTTAGGTAAATATGCAGGATGGTTTAGATAATTGTAATTGGTGATTTTTGATGATCTTCTGAAAGGAGCAGTTAATGCTCAAATTTTTTTATTTTTATTTTTTCTTTTGAATTTCTTTTAACTTTTGTTATTTTTTTATTTTGTTTTTTTCCTTTAAACCAATCTTTCATGCTTATCTCTGGTAACCTAAACAACTAATTTGAAGATAATATCATGCAATACAGTGATCATTGTTGAATTCTTACTAATTTGTTTACTGAAATTTTGTATTGTTTCTTTTTGTGTGTGTGCAGGGTCTCACTATGTAGCTCGAACTCATAGTGATCCTTCTGTTTTCAACCTCCCCAGCACTAGGATTACAGGTGTATGCCGCCATACCCAGACTCAGTCACCCCAGCCCTGGCACTTGCCTAAGCAAGCACTTAGTCTACTGAGCTATCTCACTGGCCCTTTGTATCATTTCTGATGCTCATTTTTTCTATTACCATTTTGTATTCTAGAAAGAGACAGAGACAGAGAGAAAAGAAAGAAAAATAGATGACCTCAGCAGGAAGCCAAAGTGGCCTTCTGGTAGAGAGGTTGTGGTCCCAAGTAGGTGTGACCCCTACAGAGTGCCCTTCCATCACACTGACTCCTCTGACATAGCACTGGTTTTGTCTTCAAGGAATGTCTCTGCCTGCTGCCCTCCTTCAAGCTTGTGTTACTGTTCATTCACCTAGACAGTCTACATATTTTCCTACTTCTAGTCTCAGTACCTTTAAAATGATATTCTGCACTGCTGCTAGAGTGCTTTTTCTAAAACATAAGTCCAACTGTGTGATAGCCCAGTTTAAGAAGCTAGGTGGAGATGTCTTCTGACATGCTTATGATAGGTCTGATGATCCACTAGCACATAAATGGCAAGAATCACACCAGCTTTCATTAAGCTGCTTTCAAAACTGCCCATATTCTCTTCGGTAAGGCTATCATGATGAAATTTACATATAGAGCTATACCACTTGCCATATGTCATTCATCAATTAAAAGACCTGTCAAGGGAACCAAGCAGGATGGCACATACCTATAATCCCAGGACTCAGAGGCTGAGGCAGAAGAATCATTTCAGTACTAGTCTAGGCAATTTAGCAATTTAGTGAGAACCTATGTAAAAAAAAAAAAAAAAAAAAAAAAAAAAAAAAAAAAAAAAAAAAAAAAAAAAAAAAAAAAATGAACCACCCTATGCTTTTAATCATGTTATACCGGGAACCCTAGGACCCAGACACTCCCTACTCTTTT
>PVJA010010925.1:21525-56181 GCA_004027025.1 Myocastor coypus
CAAACATGGAATGAAAAGGTTCCATAACATTCAGGTTGATGAAGTTCATTTACTGACTTGGCAAAGGCTTACTGTTCCTGAGGACCCTCCATATGATAAGGGGGCCAACTTTCCAGCAAAGTAGACATTCAAACCACCAAAGATCAAAGCGCATTTAAGAACAAAGACCCCCCCCCCAAAAAAAAAAAGAACAAAGACCCAAACACTGATGAGAAAGGGCAGGTTTGCCTGTCAGCAATCAGCACCCTAGAATTGGAAGTCAGCGAGCAAGGCCAATCAACCACATAATCCAGTCCCTCACAGCTCTGGTGAATGAGCCCCAGCCCAAACACTGCTTCCAAGCTGACCTACCTGAAGAATACTCTAAGGACTGTAAACAATTCTGTAAGAATGCTGAAGAGTTTACAAAGGAATATGAGGGAAAGCAACCTATGGACTAAAATCTGCCACAAATGATTCCAGAAAGTGTGAGCAGAGACCATGAGCAGTGTATCCAGATACCCCATGGAGCAGGATTCTGGGAAATGGACACATGCTACTGCCTGGCATCCTGGCATTCACTTGTGGCAGTCAATAACTTCCTACAGTTTTCATAATTTAAAGTGACCTAGTAACCTGTAAAGAGATGATTAGAAATTTCAGATATTCTAGTTCTGCATTGTTTTAAAAATCACTGCTTCAATTAAAAAAAAAAAAAAAAAAGACCTCAATTATTTGTTGCTCCTACTGCACTGCACCACATCTCCATGCCTTTCTCCAACATCTGCCTGGAGCACTGTTCTCCTCTTCTTCTCCCTTCATGACTATTTGAATCTCACTTTACATTCAGCTCAGCTAGCAGACGTTTTCTATATACGCAGATCATTTAGTCCACTGAGTAGCTCAGAGCAGGATCCTCAGATCTCAGGCAGAAGGCAACAGCTTCACTAGACAACAGGCTGTATCTTCGGATGTGCTCAGCCATGATCATATCCACTTCTTACTCCACCAGGAGTCTTATCTGTTCCTTTTCCTCCATCTTTGCGAGCCATGGTTAAAATAGATGGCACTCACTTCCATGAGTTAAAATAAGAGTATTCACCCAAATCTTCAACATGAATGGAGGGGCAGAAGTTAAGAGTCTGGCTGAGAAATCTTCTTGGCATGTCTTATAAAGAAGATCTCTGGTTTTGGACATTTAGCTTTGAATATTGGATGGGTGGAGCTGGCAAAGATGAGGATAAGGGAAGACAGGGCTTGTCAATGAGCCATTGGTCCTTTACTTCTTGTTGTAATTTCTGAACTTCTGGCTTTTAATTTCTGAACCCCCTGTGAGTCACAGAATGGGGTGACTGGGACGAGGGAAGGGTTTGCTGATGATAAGCCATGTAAGGATTAGAATTTGACCAAAGTGACTCCAGTTACTAAGATTTCAGATATTTCTTAGTTCTTTTTTGATAAACCTTCCCTTTTTTACATGCTGGTAAACTGCATCTAGCACTGTACATCTAAAGGTGGGGGATACTGCTGAGGAAAAAACAGTGACTAAAGAGTGGCTTGGGTGGGAGCAGAGACAGATACCTAGCAGAGACATAGTTTACCCAATTTTCAATAGGTACTGCCTGCTTTTATACATCTTGCAGTGGTCAGTATGGTAGATGAATTGATACAAGGACGTTGCCAAGGAGCCTTCAGTCAAAGCTTTATTTGGCAGAAGTACAAGAAGGACTTGTAATATAAATGAGAAAAAATACATGTAACTAAAACCTCATCATTAACAATATTGTTTACACTGTAATATTGGAAATGAGAACAACTTAGTAAAAATTGTACTGGTCATTCAGAGTCTGCTCTAACTCTGTATAAAAAGAGCATACAATTAAGTTTTATATTAGTGTTTGAGGGGCCTGGCGGGATGGCTCAGTGGTCTAAAGCGCCTGCTTGGGAAAGTTTGGGCGGCTTCAGGGACCGCAGTTCGATCCCGGGCACCACATGCTGCACCAGCCCTTCCCTTGGGGTGGGCTGAGCTGGCCATAAAAATGAATGAATAAACAAACAAAGGTTCTGCAACAAGAAATAAATAAATAAATAAATAAATAAATAAATAAAATATATTAGCGCTTGATGTACACCATTCAGAAATAAAGAACCAAATAATGAAAGGAAATTAGATCTACTGGATTTTAAAAGGCATTATAAAGCTACACTAAGTTAAAAGGGGATTTTTAGTGCAAAAAATAGGCAGATAACCAGGAAAAGATAGTCCATAAATGGACCCACATGCAAACAAAATTAGTCTATAATAAAAAGAGCCTTACAAATCAGTAAGTAGATATTCAACAAATGATATTAGGAAAAAAATGAGTATTTTCTGAAAAACTGGAAGTAAATTCATATTTTTCTCTCAGCAGCAAAAATAAATCCCAAGCTGAGGAGATAGCTCAGTGGTCTACATGCCTACCTGGCAGGCACAAGGACCTGGGTTCAATCCCTGGTACTGCATGCCATGTTGGCCAAAAGTGGGCATGATGGCACATGCCTATGATTCCAGCACTGGGGAGGCTGAGACAGGAAGATCCCTATGATTCAGAACTATATAGTGAGACCCTATACAAAACAGATAAATAAACTATTAAAAATAAACACCACATAGACAAAAACTTATATATGAAAAGTTATTAAAGTACTGAAATAAAATAATGAATTTTTGTATAATCTTGGCATAGAGATAGCTTTTCCTATGTCTGAAAAGCTCAATAGTCATAAAGAAGAGTAGTTTAATTACTTAAAAATGGAAACATCTTAATAGAAAAATACAATAAATGAAGTCAAGGACAATTAACAGAATGGAGGTAAGAGTGGACAATACCTATGATATACAAGTTCTAATTCCTATAGTATAGATAGATCTTTTAGATATCTAGAAGCTTGTGCAAGAATAAACAAAGAACATGAACTGGTAGTTCACAGAAAAAAAATAATAAAGGCACTCACCACAAACACAAAAAGAATACCCAACTCTATTGCTAAATCAGAACATACAAATTAAAAGAGACTATGCGACTCTCTTGACTTTAACGCCATCTTCTTAGCAGAAACCTCTGCGCCATGAGAGCCAAGTGGAGGAAGAAGTGAATGCGAAGACTGAAGCGAAAAGAAGAAAGATGAGACAGAGGTCCAAGTAAAATAGTTCGTACACCCATGGAGGCCAAAGGAACAGAAATAAAGAATGCTGGAGGCTGACAAGGCTGGAACAGGTTTTGGACTGCGTGCTGTGTAGAGCGTCTCAATGGATTAGAACTGCATTGCCATCTGATCGCCAAGACCACCTCAGAGAGAGATCTACCGGGTTCAAACTAAGCAGTCCCCTGGTTTTTTGCCCTGGGTCTCTGGCATTCTGGACTACTTCTGTTCTCGCTTTTGGCTGAGTGTAAAGCATGTACAATAAATCATCTCTTCTGTGTTAGCTGAAGAATCAAAAAAAAAAAAAGACTATGAAACTACTAAAAATGTATATAAAGCAATGGAATATAAATATATAAATTTTACAGTTTTGAAATTGTGTACTATATGTAAATAAATAAGCTAAAAAAGAAAATAAATTCAGATATTAAGGGTTAAAACTGAATAAAATAATAAATAAATAACTGAATAAAATTATTTCTATAACTTTAATAAAAAAAATTTTACATAAGAGGTTCTTTGATTCTTCTAGAACCTTGTCTAGTAAAACTAGAGAAAAAATCTTAAGGAGATTCAAGAGAAAAATCCAACATTTACAAACCAAATAGTTAAATCTACTAAAGATAATAAATAACATCTACTATTCCAACTCTCTAGTATTTGCTATGTTTAAACTATCCTTTGTGCTTATTTGTAGGGTAGTGGGTTAAAAGTGTCTAGCCAAATTTCAGTTCTATATGCCTCCTAAGTAAATAGAAAATAAGTATTTAGTGTAAGTTGACTTACAGACAAAATAGAGAACTGCCCTGCACATTGTTTTTATAAAACAATGACATTTTCCAATCAAGCACATGCCATCCAACTTTCTGTCAGTCACACCACTGAACACAGCAGAAAGCCTGAAGTGGAGAAATGGTTCTTGTGCACACTAAATTGCTTTGCATGTTCTCACTTGAGATGACTGATGTTAGGGCCTTGGCTTTTTTATATTTGGAAACAAAGTGGAAATAACAGGAAAAAAATACCAATGATATGTCATTTTTTAACTTCTCAAGCTGGCCAGTGTTACAGTTTGGATCACGAATATCCTCCAGAGTCTCCTCTGTTGAAGCTTCAGTCTTGGACTGGTGACAGCTAATGGTGGAAAGCTTAAGAGGTATGGCCTAGGGAGAAGAGGTGGGTCACTGGGGATGCACATCTAAGGGCTGTGTCTTGTCCCTGGACCCTCTCTCTGTGTTTCTCAGCAACTGTGAGATAAGTAGCTTTCCTCTACCACATGTTTTTGCCACGATAGACTGCCTCACTATAGCCCAAAAGCCACTAGACCAACCAACCAACCAACCAACCAACCACTGATGAAAGTCTCTGAAACTATTAACTAAATCTTTCCTTCTTTAAATTCATTTCACTGGATATTTTGTTACAATGATGGAAATTAGACAATATAGCAAAGCTATAAAGCACATTGTGTTAGTTGGCTTTCTGTCACTGTGACACAAATACCTGAAGTGAATTGAAAGAAGAAAACTTTTTTTTCCTCATAATTTCAAAGGTTTCAGCTCATAGTTTCCTGATCCTGTTGCTTTGAGCCTGTGGTGGCACAATATATCATGGCAGGAGTATGTGGTAGAAATGGCCTGTTCACCTCATGGTGCTAGGAAGCAGAGACATTGGAAGGGGCCAGGGTCTTAATACTTCCTGCCACGGTAAGCCCCTAATAACCTAACTTCCCTCTACAAGGTCCTATCACTTAACAGGTTCCACTAGATCCCAATCCTTTCATGAATTGGAGCCCAAGCCTTCAACACTTGGCCTTTGGAAAATATCCCAGATCCAAACAATAGTACACCTGACTAGCACATAAGGCAGTTGGAAATACTGGTAGAAAATTATGCTTACAATGCTTTTGGGAAAAAACTTAACAATATTTGTTAAAATGTCAAGTGTGTCTGTATATTTAACATAGAGGCTCCTTTTCCAGTAATGTCTTACAAATAGTCATATGTGAATAGAAGGATATATAATAAAGTTTGCATGTTTCTGCATGATTTAATAAAAAGTAAAGAAGTAAATTCTGAAAGAAAGAAATACAAGGGCCTGGCAGGATGGCTCAGTGGTCTAAAGCGCCTGCTTAGGAAAGCTTAGGCGGCTGCAGGGACCACGGTTCGATCCCCAGCACCACATGCTGCGCCAGCCCTGCCCTCAGGGCAGGCTGAGCCGGCCATAAAAATAAATAAATAAACAAACAAAAAGTTCTGAAACAAGAAAAAAATAAAATAAACTTCTTTAAAAATATATATTTTATTTATTTGGTACAGGGTCTCCCTACACAGCTCAGAATCATAGTGACTCTCCTGATCCTCCTGTCTCAGCCTTCCCAGCACTAGGATTACAGCTGTGCACCATCACACCCAGTTTCAGTGGCCAGCATGGCATGCCTGGGGATTTGGGACCAGCACAGCATGTGGTACTGGGGATTGAACCCAGGTCCTTGCACTTGCCAGGCAGGCACTTAGACTGTTGAGCTATCTCTCCAGCCCTCACACATTACTTTTGAAATTTAAAAAAAAATTTTTTTTCTTTTTTGGGCCCAGCAGGATGGCTCAGTGGTCTAAAGCACCTGCTTAGGAAGGCTTAGGTGGCTGCAGGGACCATGGTTCGATCCCCAGCACCACATGCTGCGCCAGCCCTGTCCTCAGGGCAGGCTGAGCCAGCCATAAAAATAAACAAACAAAAGTTCTGAAACAAGGAAAAAAATTCTTTAAAATTATTTTTAAATTAATTAATTAATTTTTTTACATTGTGGCTGGCTCAGCCTGCCCTGGGGGTGGGGCTGGTGTAGCATGTGGTGCCAGGGATCGAACTGTGATCTCTGAGGTTGCCTGAGGTTGCCTAAGCTTGCCTAAGCAGGTGCCTTAAACCACTGAACCATCTTGGCAGCCCCATTTTTTTTACTTTTGCAAGTGAAAATGATAAATTCCATCAATTAAGGAAAGTTTCTATAGAAAACATGGAATTGTATTAATTTTACCTTTATTAGAAACATTTATTCAACTCTCTTGCCTAAGTTGTAAGCATCTAAATAAATTTAGTTTCAGGGGCCCAGCAGGATGGCTCGGTGGTCTAAAGCGCCTGCTTAGGAAAGCTTGGGCTGCTGCATGGACCACAGTTGGATCCCCAGCACCACATGCTGCACCAGCCCTGCCCTCAGGGCAGGCTGAGCTGGCCATAAAAAAAAAAAATAAAAGTTTTGAAACAAGAATAAATAAATAAATAAATAAATAAATACAATTTAGTTTCAGCAATTATTACCTCCATCTGCACATTCATCACCTTTTGGTTGTGGATGTTAGATGCATAGCCCGAAGAAATGAAAGTGACAGAACTTTTAGTCTACCACCTATATATCCATTATTGCTCTCATTTACCTTGTAAAACTGATGTAATTCAGAAAAGCTGAAGGTTAAAAACTTCTTTAGAGTGAAGTCTATGCCCCTACTAACTTTTAAAAGCTGTCCTTTCTCAGAGATATTACAATAGATTGAATTAAAAGTTTGGATGTGGGGCCCGGCGGGATGGCTCAGTGGTCTAAAGCGCCTACTTGGGAAAGCTTGGGCGGCTTCAGGGACCGCAGTTTGATCCCGGGCACCACATGCTGCGCCAGCCCTGCCCTTGGGGCAGGCTGAGCCGGCCATAAAAATGAGTGAATAAACAAATAAAGGTTCTGAAACAAGAAAATAAATAAATAAATAAATAAATAAATCTTTAAAAAAAGTTTGGATGAATTAGAGATTAAGAAAATTTCTGAAACATATCTTGGGCATTGTCAGTTACCTATACTATATATCAGTGGCATAGTCCAACAGTTCTTTTTTCATTGTTTTATTTTATTTATTTATTTTTCTACATTTATTTATTTATTTATTGGTCTTTTTGAGACAGGGTCTCACTATGCAGTTCAAGCTGGCCTTGAGCTCACTTTTGTAGCCCAGGCTGGTCTTGAACTTGCACCAATCCTCCTGCCTCAGCCTCCCAAGTGTCTTTTTTCATTGTTGCTTAGATATAGCAGAAACAATATGAAAAAGAAGTGAGTCACAATGTTCGGTCTGTGGTTCCCCAGGATCACCAAAGTGTCTTTGTTGTTATCAGATATTTAAAGTGTTAAATGTATACCAAGCACTTATACTATATTTAGTTCTGTATCCCCTACCAACATATAGCATATACTGTGAATATAACATAATCTAGTGTAACAAAATACTTCAGAATAAATGAAGAAGTATTAAGGAGCATTAAAAAGAGCCAAGTTCCTCCAGATTTAATTATTTTACTCCAGCTTCAGTGCTCAGTGATACCCAAGCACATTCAAAATATCTGACTCTCCTAAGTTTGGCATTCAAAATACTGTTACCTACTCCTTTAAGCTAGTTCTCAAACCTAATTATCTGCAATTCTTTACTATTTTATTATTTTATACCATTATGCCTTTGCCTGCTTCAAAAACTGGCCTATGCACTTGTTTTTATTTGAAAAATTTGAACTCATCTATTGTAATATCTCTGAGAAAGGACAGCTTTTAAAAGTTAGTAGGGGCATGAACTTCACTCTAAGGAAGTTTTTAACCAACTTTTCTGCATTACGTCCGTTTTGCAAAGTAAATGAGAGCTACAGTGGATATATAGGTGGTAGACTAAAAGTTCTGTCACTTTCATTTCTTCAGAAGTCAGCCTTTCAAAAGACTGGTCCTAGCTCTTCTTTCTGTGTCTTAAGTGTATCTTTATGGTCACACTTAAGGCTATCCTTCAGGTCCTCATGGCATATTCATTTAGGTGAACATATATTTAGGAGAATATATATAAATCCCCACTCATAGAGACCCTGTCCAGCCATTCTGTCTCTAGTATATAGCACAGCTCCTGATGAGAAGGAACTACTCAATATATTTTGTAAATGAATGGATAGATCAAAGGATGAATCAGTCCTACTACAGCCAAAGGATTTCTTTGTAGTATGCCTTTTCTTGATATAGTGGTAAACCTAGTCATACGTACATTTCTCTTGGATTCCATTGCCATACCTACCTGGCCGGAGGTAGCAGGGACCATGCACGGTATAGTGAGATGCCTGTACCAACATGTTGAGTGTCAACTGTCAGTTGGTGCAATCTTGCATAATGAAAGATTAACTTTAGAATAACACCAAAACACTGAATATATGGCTTGATTTTTTCCCCCACATAGCTAGTGTCTCTCCAAACATGCTTAGATGGCAAACTGTTTCTTTGGCAAATTGATTAATGGGGACAATTACTCATATGCGTGGTTGCATAAGATTTCCAATAACACTGTCATTTTGTTTATGGAATGCTCGGTAAAAAATACTCTGGAATTCGGCAAGGGAGGGACCACCTGTCTGCAAAAAATGCTAAAAGGAAAAGCCAAGAAGAATGCTGAAAACAGCCTAATTCCATCATCAACCTCCCCCCACAACAAACTGTCTCCTCCAAGCTTAGCAATTCCACCTGTGGAAACAAGAACAGCTTTGCTGGCTGAGACAGAGCTGCCCTGCGGACACCTTGTCAGAGTACCTAAGGAGAGCAGAGCAACGGCACCGTGTGTGGGAAGCATCCTGGGAATGGCAAGGAGAGACAGAGGTCTTGACTGAGGGCTAGAAACAAGGGAGTTGACATGAAGGAGAAAATGGATGGGAGTTGGGGAGCAGCAGAAGACACAGCTGTGAGACTGGACACCTGGGAAAAGAAGCAGCCCACTGAGTCCACCTGGGGGACGTCAGCATGAATGAGGAAGAGCAGGAAGGGTGGGAGACCAGGAAAAGGTGCTGTGCCTTTGTTCAGAGGAACTATAACTGAGCAAGAAGACAATAAGCACCTGTTTGGACCTCACCTGCAGCAGCAAAACAGCAAGCCAATACATTCCACGCCTGCTGCCTAAGTTGGGAAACACAGGAGAAGGCTTGAGGTTTTCCAAGACAAAACATACTGGGGGGCATCTTTTAAGGATTAGGATAAAAATAACACCCCACAACCTGCTGTCTTGAAAAATCACAAAACACAACAACAAGAAATTGCAGGGAAAAAGAGCAAGGGTGAAGCTGCAGGGAACAGAGTAAAGAAAGTCCAGGCAGAAGACCAAACCAAGTGCCAAAGCCTGCAGGAAAAGATCCACATCTCTTACACAGTCCCTGTGTATGCGTCAGCAAGTGCAAGGCCATCTTGAACCCGCAACAAACACTGTGTGAGAAGCTGTTTGGGGAAGGCCACATTCCATGGGGCCGAACAACTAACTTTCTCTTCTAATTAGAAAAATGCCTGGAAACCAGAACTCAGGTGTAAAATGCATAATACTATGTCCTCCTTGTAAAAAGAGAAAGGGGACTGTTGCTACTTCTGTGTTTTGAGTCCGATAATGGCAAGGGCAACAGGGATGTCAAAATTTCTATACATTATTAAATGACTTCAGCAAAAAAGGAGCTAAATTGTAAAAACTCTCCACTGTGATGATACAACCTTGTTAGGAAATAAGGTATCTAAAGATCTAAACAAAAAAGGGAACAAAGAGTATCTGTGTGGGAAAGTCTCTTGCCTATGGGAAGTCCCTGAGGACCACTGTGGTCACATGTGCAGAAAGTTCCAGCAGAAGTCCTCAGAAAACCCTGGCTAGCAAGTCTGGCCCAGAAATGACAACAGAACACTTTTGCTGAGATTAAAAACAAGGAAAGCTGAGGTTCATGCACCCCACAGAAGATGCTGCTGAGACTATTCTGGAAACAAGAGAGAGAGGACTGTCAGAAGGGTAAGAATCTACGCAGGCTTGTTTACAAAATAAGGATAAAAGCGTGGTTTTTAAACTTGTCTGAGATAAATTCAGAGTACAAATTGTTAAAAGGGTATTTCATACACAAGCAAAAAAATTTTTTAGTGATGGGACACATTTGTGTAAGACAAAACTGGCTACTAAGTGAAACTACACTAGTTAACTCTGTGTGTGCTGAATCCTCAGTTGAACCCAGGGCCTTCTCATGGAGCTACATTCCAAGCCCCACCTAGTACTTATTTTTGAGATTAGAGTTTTGCTAGGTTGCCTAGGATGCACTTGAACTTGTGACCTTCCTGCGTCAGCCTCATAGAGTTCTGGGATTACAGACATGTGACAGCATACCCAACTGTGCTCTCACAAAGGACTGCCCTTGGTGACAGAAATCATGATTCCAAGTATTAGTGTCTATATTCCAAAGAGGCAATACTGACATATTTTTTAGAACTATGAGGTGTCATTACTAATAATTTTATATTTTGTCACATAAAACATTAAGTGCTATCCTGTTTTTATAACAATTAACCAAAGAATGACATTAACCACCTTCAAATTTAAACAAATATTTCTGAAAACAATTTTGTATACAAGCAGAAAGATTCAAGGATATATTCTAGAATAAAAATCTTCATACATAGACGAGAGATGCTCTTTAGAGCCTTTTAAAATTAGAAGAACTAGCCAGGCGTGGTAGCTCACACCTGTAATCCCAGCACTCGGGAGGCTGAGGCAGGAGGATTGGTGCGAGTTCGAGACCAGCCTGGGCTACAAAAGTGAGCTCAAGGCCAGCCTCAACTGCATAGCGAGACCCTGTCTCAAAAAGACAAATAAATAAATAAATAAATAAATAAATAAATAAATAAATAAAATTAGAAGAACTTGGGGCCCGGCGGGATGGCTCAGTGGTCTAGGGCGCCTGCTTGGGAAAGGCTTGGGTGGCTTCCGGGACCGCGGTTCGATCCCCGGCACCACATGCTGCGCCAGCTGAACCGGCCATAAAAATGAGTGGATGGGCAGGCAGGGGTTCTGAAACAAGAAAAAGATAAATGAATGGAATAAAAATTAAAAAAAAAAAATTAGAAGAACTAGGGGCCGGGGAAATAACTCAGTAGAATAAGCACTTGCCTGGCCAGCGCAAGGGCTTGAGTTCAATCCCTGGTCCTACAAAGAAAGAAAGAAAGAAAGAAAGAAAGAAAGAAAGAAAGAAAGAAAGAAAGAAAGAAAGAAAGAAAGAAAGAAAGAAAGAAAGAAAGAAAATGATAATAATAATAATAAATAAAATTAAAATAAGTAAGTCAGGTGCGCTGGCACACACCTGTAATCCTAGCACTTGGGAGGCTGAGGCAGGAGGGTCAGTGTGTGTTCGAGATCAGCCTGGGCTACAAAAGTGAGTTCAAGGCCAGCCTGAACTGCATAGCGAGACTTTGTCTCAAAAAGAAAAAAAAAAAAAAATTAAAAGACTAAAAATCTGCTTTAAAAATGTCTTGGGGCTCAGGTTGTGGCCCAGTGGTAAAGCCAATACTTAGCAAGCACAAAGCCTGGGTAGATGAATCAAAGGATGAGTTAAGGTAAGTGACTTTCATGATCCAAATACAAAAATAGGAAAGTTCAAATATACAGTAATTCCAGAAAGTCAAAGTATTTATATCTAGCAAGAAATAGCACCTAACTAAAAGCAAGAAACATTGTTATAAGCAAACTTTACAAAAATTGTTTGTGAGACTTTGAAAATACCTTTGTGGTTATAAGTATATGTAATAGACTCCCAGTAGCAAATTTTAGTTTATGTATTTTTCCCTCAGGAATGGGGAAGAATGAAACAAAACATGGAACATTTAAGGCTAAAATGGTTCTTCTACTGACCTCCTGCAATTTCCAGGTACCAAAGCACTTTATTTCGAACGGTCCACAATGCCTGTCCTTCCATCCTTACAGATCCAGAAGAGCAGTTCTCAAAGATTCCTATTCAGAAGGGCTTGCCTGGTAGTTCAGTTGATTAAAGCACCTGATTCGGCAAGGTCAGTCAGGCACCAGGAACCATAGTTTGATCCCCACCTCCACAAGGAGCATGAGACCTGCCCTTAATGGGCCAGCAAAAAAAAAAAAAAAAAAAAAAAAAAACTTCACAAGTTTTGGGGGGCTTTTGGTTTAGCTCAGTGGTTTAAGTACTTGCGCTGGCAATCCCAGTCAGTCACAGGGACCTCGGTTCAATCTCTAGACCCACCCTGAAGGCAGCCTGAGCCAGCCAGAAAAGTCCTATTCGGCAAAGTATCCTGGGTTTATCCAAACTGACATGGGAAGCAACTGCCTCAGTAGTGAATTCTGATGGTAGAAAGTGCTTTTCTAAAACAAACTCTTCAAGCTATAAATGTGCACTGAGGTTCTTTACTTACTCTGTAACGTGCAGCAGTAATTTCAAGCATTTTCACATCTGATTCAACAGAATACAATGTGCCAGCCCCATGTGTGTTGTTGGTTAAGCCCTCAGAGAACTGTAAAAGAAGAGCTCTAATCACTTGTACTTCCTTCAACAATTTCCTATCACCCCACCCTGGTCTCAGCAATTATCCAGGGTCTACTTATTCACTATCCAATGCTCAAAGATCTGCCACAGCAATCAGATCCACAAGACTACTTATTCCTCTTTTCTCATCTATATAAGCCTCACATTAAAATTAGTACTAGGCAAGAGAAGAACCATATTGACACTGAAGTATAAATCACCAATAGTAGTGCTTGGCCAGCGGTCTTGTACAAGTTTAAGTCTCTTGTACAGTTTTAAGTCTCTACTTATTAGCTACATGAATTTCCTATTATTTCTTCAAAGATGGACACACCTTTATTCTTCTCTACTGGACAGAGTATTTGCATGGCTACAAGCAGCACAGTGTCTACTAGTGAAGGGTGGTCGGGACAGCTGTTGAATGTGAGCACCAGCTTTTAGTGTGGTGCTAAAGAGGAAGAGGTGGGGAAAAGCTTGAACATAGAAGGTTTTAGTTCCTCGAGCTTTATTTTCTCTTCCTTATTTTTATGCTGATTGGGTCTGGTTTTCCTCTGCTGTCAACAGACTGTTTCATACTTCTTGGCATTATTGACTTATTTTTCTCCTGTTGACCAAGCTGGAGGCTGAGTTATGTGCTCACTCTGAAAATGCTCCTTCAGAGTCATGCCTCTGAACTTTCTAACGAAGGCAGAGAGTAAGTAGGTACTGTGCTATATGCAAATACACACATATTTCTCTGTGTAGGCCAAAAGGAGGGAGGCACATTGCAAATGCCTTTAGAACAAAAACTTTTGAGACGGGTTATTTCATGGCATCATTGAAAATAAGCTTTTAGAAAACAAAAAGAGTACAGAAAAAATAGTTATCTATAAACTAAGTTGCAAAAAAAATCACACACAAAATGACTAATACTTCAACAGTGAGTTCACCTCAAGCATTTCATGAATTTCACATGACCCACCCACTTTTTCTCTGTACCTCTTAAGATTACGATATCAGCAGCAATAATACTCTGTTGTTTAAGTGCCAGATTTACATCTCAACATAGCCCTGGCATTCCTGAATGTAGAATACTGTACTGTTTGCTGCCTCTTTTCTGATTTCTATTATAAGGTTAATTAATGTTCCTTGACCCTCCTCTCTTAATCTCATGCCACCTCTGGCCTCTCGGCAGCCAGTGATTTTTTTTTCTTTTGTGTAGTTTTTTTTCCTTTCCTTTGTCTTCTTTGTCATGAGGTGAACTACCTGCAAATTCATTCTGCAAACACCACTACATTTTAATGTCTTTATCTTTCAGCACATATGATCTCTTTGAAATGACAAGCCAGGGGCAAAGACATAATGAAAGCACCTTTCCTGGCACAATTCTCAGATACTTTCTTCCCTAGGTTTATGTTGTATGGGAAGATGGTCCAAAGTTAAGGGTTTCATGGCTACTTGAGTCTCTTTCTTGGTAGGCCTTTAAATAAAAAAAGAGGATTTGCTGTTTTGAGATTGTATCAGAGATGAGTTTAGCAAAAATTTCCACACCAGAATTGCATCAGAAAATTTTTATTTCCAATAGAAGTGTGGAAAAGGGTGGGGTGATTTTAAAATATTTGTACTCATATGTGTCAAATTTAATGGAAAATCAGCCAGAACCAAACAAGCTATTTAAAGGAGCTTTTTTCTTTTCTTTCCCATAATTCCTCTGGGGTTATAAGCACTAATAGGCTCATAAGGTTCAAGGAGTAACTTGATCATTTTGGTTGTTTATATACCTGTGCTCCTCCCTCCTTCCTCCCTTCCTCCCTCTCTCCCCCACCCCTTCCTCCTTCTCTCCTTCCCTGCCTCTCTCTTCTGTCTTTCTTTGCAGTATGGAGGATTGAACCCAGGGCCTTCTCATTGAGCTACATACCCCAGATCTTTAAAAGAAAAAAAAAAAAAAAATCATGCAGGGTCTTGGCAAACTGTTTGGTTGCCCAGGCTGGGCTCAAATTTGCAGTCCTCCTTTCCCTGCCTCCCACATCACTGGGATTTCAGACTTGTGCTACTGAGACAAGCTGACACCTGCACTATTTGTCGGCAGGCGAGTGGGACTGGAGATGGCTATGCAGAGGGAGATGAAGGCACAGAAGGTATGCAGACAAAGTAGGATTGTGTGCATATGTGCACACCATGTTGCTTCAGATGTTACTACCAGAAAGCACAGCAGCGGAAGGAAGCACAGTGCACAACGGGCCAACAGTGCCTCTGTGTGGGTGTCTGGGAGTACATGAGATGTGTCTGTGTGCTGGAAAGGAGTGAAGGAAGGAGAAATGCATGCATTCTTCAACAGGAATTTCATGTGTTGGAGGTTGCTTTTGAGAGTACAGAAAGGAAGGATTGAGAACCACAGATAGAGTATGCTCAGGATTCTGACCGCACATTCTTCTAAATTTCCCCCAGCCCACTAAAACAAATGTTTGCTGTGTTCATTTTTCCTTCACTCAGAGTCTGCCTAATGCTTGCTTCTCCCTACCCACTGGAAACGCCCCTCTGACTTCATAAGCACATAGATTTCACATTTGATCTGCATTCTTTTTCATCAGTACCCTATTTAGAGAGTGATCTTAGTCTCAAGTTTGTATTTCCCTCACTTGAATTAGTTTTTGAGGATTAAACTTTTAAAGCTAAAGTTTGTTCTTCTTTCTTGTTCTGTCTTCACTTACCAATTCTGAGTACTCCTCAGCAAATGTTAATATATTATTGTACAATTCCTCTTCATATGATTTTCTTCCCTTTACAGAGTCTTTTATGACATGATTAGGACTTATTTTAAAAAAAAAAAAAAAACTGCAATGTTCGAGATGGAGTCTAGGCCTCAGGCAAGTGTTAGGTCAGTGCTGGGTCACTGAGCTACATCCCCAGCATAGAATTTGTTTTTTAAATTAAAATTTGTCTCTTTCCCATCTTGCAAGATGGTAGGTAAAAAAAAACTGAGAAGCCAGACACTAAAGAGAAGAAACCTGAAGCCAAGAAGGCTGCTGCCAGTGATACTGGTAAAAAGTGTAAGGTGAAGAAGGCAAAAAAGTCCAAGAAGGGGCAGCCCCACTGCAGCCAAAATCCTGTCCTGGTCAGAGGAATTGATAGATACTCCTGATCTGTATGGATTCCAGAAAGACTTTGTACAAGAAAAAGCACACAGCTGCCAAATCAAAGGTTAAGAAGAAAAAGGAGAAAGTTCTTGCCACCATCACAAAGCCAGTCTGTGCAGACAAGAATGGGGATACTCAAGTGGTTAGGTTCAGAAAATGCCTAGATACTACTCTACTGAAGATGTGCCCTGAAAGCTCGTAAACCACGGCAAGGAACCCTTCCATCAGCATATATGGAAACTTCGAGCCAGCATTACTCCTGGCACCATCTTGATCATCCTCACTGGGCATCACAGAGGCCAAGAGAGTGCTCTTCCTGAAGCAGTTGGCCAAGGGCTTGCTACTTGTGACTGAGCCTCTTATCCTTAATAGTATTCCTCTACAAAGAACACACCAGAAATTTGTCATTGCCACCTCTACAAAAATTGGTATCAGCAAAGCGAAAATCCCCAAGCACCTCACTGATGCTTACTTCAAGAAGAAGCTGTGGCAGGATGGCTCAGTGGTCTAAAGCACCTGCTTAGGAAAGCTTAGGCGGCTGCAGGGACCACGGTTCGATCCCCAGCACCACATGCTGCGCCAGCCCTGCCCTCAGGGCAGGCTGACCGGCCATAAAAATAAATAAACAAACAAACAAAAGTTCTGAAACAAGAAAAAATAAATAAATAAAAGAAAAGAAGAAGCTTCAAAACCCAGACACCAGGAGGGCAAGATCTTTGACACTGAGAAAGAGAGGTATCAGATTTCAGAGCAGCACAAGGTGGATCAGAAAGCAGTGGACTCACAGATTTTAGCAAAAATCAAAGTTTTTCCTCAGCTCCGGGGTTACCTGCGATCTTTTTTTGCTCTGACAAATGGAGTTTATCCTCATAAATTAGTGTTCTAAATTTCTTACTAAGAACCTAACTTAAATAACTGAAAATTTCAAATTAATTAAAATTTGTCTCTTGAATTTTTTTCCCCTCTCTCTCTTTGGTGGTGATACCTGAGATTAAACCACTGAGCTTCAGTATACCTGTCACACTGCCTACATCCCAGCCCTTTTAAAAGTTTTTAAATTTCGAGGCAGGCTGTCAGCAAGTTGCCCAGGCTGAGTTTGAATGTCATCTTTGTCCCTCAGCCTCCTAGAATGCTAGGATTCAGGTGTGTGCCACTGTACCTGTTCCTCCCTACTTTTGGGGCTTAAAGGCACAATGGTTCTATCATTGAGCAAGACCCCTAGTCTTACGCTTTTTATGTTGGGAGATTTACAAAATTATTAAATTCTAGGGGTGGGGATGTAGCTCAGAGGTAGAGTGCTTGCCTTACATGCGTGAAGTCCTGAGTTCAATTCCCAGTTCCACAAAAACAAAACATTTATATTCTATTCTGTGTAAAATTCCAAATCTGCAGAAATAAAATAACACAATGTATACCCCATATTCACCATCACCAGATTTAATACATTGGCTTCACATCTGTACAAGCTAAGTGTACAGCTAACTGCCCATGGTCCTCCTCATCCCATTCCTCTCCCTTCTTCTCTCCCTAGAGATAACCACACTCCCAAAGCAAGGAAGGGAAGGTGTAGGGCTGTGTGTGTGTGTGTGTGTGTGTGTGTGTGTGTACAGTGACCCTGTATGGTCAAAGTCTACTGCATTGCCCAAATGTCTTTGTTCTCCCTCCCAGCATGGGCCAAGGAGATAGCTGAGTGGCATAAGTGCTTGTGCTGACTTTGATTCCTGGTATGAAGGAGATAGAGATAGAGATAGAGAGAGAGAGAGAGAGAGAGAGAGAGAGAGAGAGAGAGAGAGAGAGCAGCAAAGTCTGTGGGTTGCCTGAAGGCCAAAGGATGGGATAGATGAGCACTTCTTCAGTCTTTGCAAAGGTGTAAGCCCAAAACTTGCAGGAGGCTGAAGACCTGTCAGCTAAGACCCTTCCTACAATGCAGGTGGGATATAGGAAGAGAGAGCAACACAGCCACAGTAAGCTGACGGTGAAAAGGAAGAAACACCCCTTCTGAGGAAGGGGCTTAGTAGTGGCTAAGGGGTGTGAACTGACGACCCACTGCATCCCAGAGGAGGAGGTGCCCTAAGGTGGAGAGCAGCTTTACATATCTTGTTTCCCTGATCTTCAGAAAGGACAGGGCTGAGGGTATCCTCATGAATGCAGTTTGGGGGTGGGTGGTATGCCATGCCTGGGCCTGAAAACCATTCCCAGTCTGCCATATTGCCAACCACACGACCTGCCTGGGTGGCATCCACATGAAACACCGACCTGCTTTAGTTCCTGGAAGCAATGTAGGTCCAACAGACACCATTCAGCACTATTTACGTACCTGCTTTGAACATTGTTATAAACTGAATCGTATGGTATGTGGTCTTTTGCGTTTGGCTTCCATAACACTTTTTATGCTTAAACACACAGGTTTAATCACACGGTTATGTGTATCTGTACTTTATATTTGAAACCTGGCCTTTTTGTGCTGCCAGACTGGTCTTTAGACTCAGGGGGCCCTCCCACCTCAGCCTCTTGACTCTACTTCGTTCTTCCTAATGCTCAAACACTCCTTTATGGTATGAGTATAGTCCACAGTTGGCTCTGTTCGCCCACTGATGGGCATTTGGGTTGTTTCCACTTTCTGTCTACAATGAATCATACCACTAGCAGAGTATTTCTATACAAGTTTGTGCATAATTATATTTTCATTTCTCTTGGATATATGCCTAGGAATGGTCATACGGCAACCCTTTAATATTCTGGGGAATTGCGAAAAGTATTTCCCCCAAATCTTAATATTCTTTTTAAATTTATGTATTTTGTACAGGGTTTCACTACACAGCTTGGATTTGTAGTCCAGTCCTCCCGTTTTCAGCCTCGCAGCGCTGGGATTATAGGCGTGCGCTACCACACCGGACACGCGCTGGGGTGGGGGGTGGGGGACGCGGCTTGCGATACCGGGAACCGAACGCGGTCCCTAAGTAGGCGCTTAGTCGGCCGAGCTATCTTACCGGTCCAACACCTTAACATTCTTATTGTAAAACAAAAACACCTGGATTTAGTGCGTGTTTCTCCAGCGTCCCACGGGAGGGCCACCGTCAAGGTTCGACACTCCCTTTTCCGAGGCCCGGAGCTTTTTCAGCTAAAATATCTGACCGGGTGCTAAACTGAAAGCGTACTTTCGGCGTCCAGCTGGGCCCTGCCTCCTAGCGCTTGCTGACCACAAGCTAACCGACGCCTCCTGCAGAGGCCCTATGGACCTTGTAGTTTTCTTTCCGCACACCTGCGCAGAAACTGTGGAAGAAAAACTACAATACCCAAAATGCTCCTGTTGTACGGGGGCCGACTGGACCATTCCGCGTAGGATACTCCCGCCCTATTCAGTCTCGGCATTTCTCCAGGGCGTCTGTAAACACCCCAGAGACTGTCATGGAGAGGGAGGCGGCGGCAGCGGCGGCGCAGGGAGGCGTTTGGGGCCATTTCCAAGGCCCGCGCTGCCATTCCTGAACCGGTCCCCGGACCCCGTGACTGTGGCATCAGAAAGCTAACTGTTAGGCAAGAGGAGGCAGCAGTCAGAACCCCATCCCCTTCTTCTCGGGGCGGGGGCCCGGGCCGGGCCGGGCCGGGCCGGGCCGGCCTGTCCGCTGAGATGGATGACAGTAAGGTAAGTCTTGAGGTTTGCACGCGCAGCTGCCGCCGCCGCCGCCACCGCCGCCTGCTTGTCGCTAAGTGCTAGTCCCACCGCCGAGCCTCTTCGTGAAGTCCGTGCCAACACCCAAGAACACCTGACTTAGACATCCGCGCGCCTACCTATGATTGCCCGATGATACCCCTCCGAAATCAGGCATCGCCGGGCTGCGGTTCTCCTGAAAGGGGCCTCTTGTGGAAAATTTCACTCCCAGGGCAACCCTGCTTGCCAGCTTTCCTAGGGAGTAAAAACCCTCGTCCCTAACCTGCCTATCCAGATAAGAAAGTACAGTTTTAGCCTTTTCTTTGTGCCTTCTCTTCTTCCTTCCCAGGTCATCTCCAGTTGTACAGACTTGAACCAATGCACCTTTGAAACAGCCCCAGCCCCTCTTGACGATTTCCCTTTCTCAGGATTCCTCGTTCAATGCCCCATTCATATAAGCTGTTCACTCCCCTTCTGAGTTATTTTCCTGTGGTTGGTTGGAACATTGCTAAGCTCCTGTTGCTATTTGTCCAGAGGCTGAATCTAAGCCTCCTCTAGAAACTAGCCTTCTCTAAGGAAAATGGTCAATTTCTTCTTGTCATCTCTATCCCATTTTTCCTATTCAGTGCATCTAGATAGATAGTATGCATTATTGGCTAATTCATATAGTTGATCTATGAATGGCCTATTGTTTCTGTATTTAGATCTAGATTAGATTCGTGTTTAGTTTTATCTCATGAAGATAAGAATAATCAGAGACTTGCTTGTTGATGTTGAAGAGTTGGGCAGGAATCAAACTTTAAAAATTTGCTGATTTTTAGAGTAGAAGTTATACCTCTTTTCTGCTTTTCAAAGTCTGCTTTTTCATTGTTTCTGGCATACTCCTTGGGACAACTTTTCCCTTCATTTAGATGTCCTTTTTGTCTTCCACTTAACCAGTAAAATTTTGTTGCTACCAAATTTTTGATTCACATATCCTCAGAGAGAACAGAAAAATTTACACATTCTCTGAGTTGCTTTAGTGTACATTATCTCCTCTTCTTCATACAGAAGGCTCTGAGAAGAGTGACAGAATAGAAACCCCAGCTCAGGATTCTAGAACTGAGCAACGATGACTTGTAAAGCAGCAAACCCCTTGGGGAAGTGGGGAGTTCTGAAAGTTTCCCAGAAAATAATTGTTTGTAAAATCTTTGATAGGTAGATCTATGTTAATTTTGAAATTAAGCTTACATATAGAACCCATTCTCTTTCCCTTAAAATAATAATTTGTGGATATTTGAGGATGCTGGTAGAATGTATTGTTCCTTGATTTTCTCATCTTGAGACTCCCTACCTAATTTTCAGTTGTATCCTTTTTAGAACTTTGAAAGTTTCTCAAAGTCTTCAGTAATCTCAAATTCAGTCCATATGATTTTAAAATGCGTACTTATCTCTAAGACCACATAGGGGTTTTCTAAAATTAGCAAATGGTATTGAGAGAGATATAAAATTTCATCTCATTATACCTCATAGAAGCTCAAGTACTACTGATTAACAGTGATTGATTAGAACATAGTAGCGACATGAAGGAGGTTACCCTATGTGGTGAGAAGCTCAGCGCCTAAGTGCCTGCTTTGGCAAATGCAGGGACCACGGTTTGATCCTGAGTCCTCTATGCCATGCCAGCCCCACCTCCGGTGCAAGCTGAGCCAGCCAGGCCACCATGTCCAACGTGGTACATGCCTATAATCCCAGCTCTGTGGACACTGAAAACTGGAGAATCACTACGAGTCAAGCTGTATTACCAAATACATTAAGTTTTTTAAAAAAGGTTTCCCCAATGTATGTGAGCATTCTTAATCCATGTGCTCCAGTTGAACATACATGCCAGAGAAGATACAGTAATTGGGAAGAACCAAGGGAAGATAGATTGGGTTTCAAGGAAGAAAGACTTGGGAAAGTTCTAAGTGTCATAGTCAAATACTGATCTGCTACAGTAGATGTCCTGTTAAGCTAGTTGGAATGGAAAAATCCAGACTGTTTATCCTTTCTGAGCTTTTACCTTTTTTAAAAAAAATATATAGGTTCTCGGGGCCAGGGAGATAGCTCCGTGGCACAAGTGCCTGCCTGGCAAGTGCAAGTGCAAGGTCGTGAGTTTGAACCCTGGTCCCAAAAAAAAAAAAAAAAAAATATATATATATATATATATATATAGGTTCTCACTACATAGTCAAGGCTAGCTTTAAATTCCTTATATAGTTCAGGATGACCTTAAATTTGCAGCAATGTTCCTGCCTCAGTCTCCCCAGAGCTGGGATTGCAGATTTATAATACTACACCAAGCCTCTATTCCCGTATCTTTGACATGATTTTTTTTTTACATGATTTTTGAAGGCTTTGATGTGAATTAGAAATGAGCACGTTTTACAGAAAAATAATTTTGTATAGCTAGAGCAAATTTACTATAGAAGTCCAGATAATAAATATTTGTGAGCAGGGGCTGGGGAGATAGCTCCGAGGCACAAGTGCCTGCTGGGCAAGTGCAAGGTCGTGAGTTTGAACCCTGGTCCCACAAAAAAAAACAAAACAAAAAAAATAAAATAAAATAAATATTTGTGAGTCATAGGATCACTGTTGCCGTTAATTACTCAACTTCCATTATTCCCATCATATCATGAGATCAACCACAATGAATGGACATGGCTGTGTACTAGTGAAACTTGATTTATAAGAACAGAAAGTAGTTTATATTTGGATGTCCAGCAGGACAATTTGCTGACCTCTGAGCCTTGAGTAGAAATGTGGTCAGAGACAAGGATAGAAAGATAATCAGGAGCCAGATTAGGATATGTTTGGTGAGGTAGGTTACAAATGTGGAGTGAGTCTCTGTCAAGGTATAGAGGACACCTGCCGAATCAGAGCATGCAGGGAGGGGGCCCAGGAATTTGAGTATAACAGCTCTCCAGGGAACAGCTCATGCTCTTAATGAATTTGAAAACCAAGGGTAGAGAGGTTGGAGAGCCATTTAAAGATTTTAAAGCAGATCCCATGTGTGCCATCCCCAGAGTGTGCTGAGATGGCAATTGAGACTCAGCGTGGTGGCACGCACCTATAATCCCAGTGCTGAAAACTAGAGGATCACTATGAGTCCCATTTGTATAGTGAGACCCTATAGATCCTGTACGAAATACATTTTAAAAACTTAAAACAGAGGCAACAAAGCCAAATTTGTGTTTTTAAGACCATATTTGGGGGGCCCGGCGGGATGGCTCAGTGGCCTAAAGCGCCTGCTTGGGAAAGCTTGGGCGGCTTTAGGGACCACAGTTCAATCCCCAGCACCACATGCTGTGCCAGCCCTGCCCTCGGGGTGGGCTGAGCCGGCCATAAAAATAAATAAACTAACAAAAGTTCTGAAACAAGAAAAATAAATAAATAAATAAATAAATTCTTTTTTAAAAAGACCATATTTGGGTGAACTGGGTCAAGACTATCAAGACTCAAGGCAGATAGTCCAGTTATGAAAAACATTCATTTTGACATAGTCATGTCTCATTTCTATGCTTTCATTATGATTCTGGACAAATTATTTAATCTCTTCATAATTTTCCCTCTTTACATACAGGTTAAGGAGCTTATTGAGTTATTGTGATAAAAATATATGTCTACTTCAAAAGAATTTGCTTACACAGTGAATTCTCAATATGAGCCTTTTCTAAGTCTTTAACCACCTTGGTTAGATTGCTCTGAAAAAAGTCTGGACTTTAGAGCATGTTAGAGACCATTAAAATGTAGGTTACACTTGATGCAATGTGGGTCCTCAAGAGCAAAGTAGAGAAATGAGAGTAAATGAGACAGCCCCCACCCCTAATCTAAAATGACCAAAGAAGACTGAGGACTAGAATGTAGCAAAATAAACTGAAAAGGAAAGAAAAAAAGAGCTATTTTTACAGTATCTATCTAAGGATAGAAAGATGCAATGTGAGATGCTACAGAAATTTTCAAGTAAAATAAGTAGTGGAAACATCCACTGAATCTTGAAAAAAAGAAATTCTTTATAAACCAAGCAAGAATAACTAGTGTAATGTTACAGCTCTAGCTACTCAAAAACCTTAGAAACATCACCTGAGCCCACGAATTCAAGGGCAATCCGAGCAACATAATAAGATCCTTGTCAAATACCTATATAGCATGTACTTGCCTACCTCCCTAGCTAGCAGGGACAGTTTCAACAGAAATAGGGTAGGAAACAAAATGCTTCAGTTGTAGAAGGCCTGGGTGGGAAGGAAGCAGATAGTATAGTCATCTAACGGAAATTGCACCAGCTCAGGCATTGCTGAAGTATATGTCATACTACATTTAGGTGAAATCATACTTAGCTCCAGCTTCCATAAAGAATAGCCATCGTTGTGGGGTAGGGATAAAAAAGAAGCAGCATGAGTTAACTCAGTATAGAGCTGTGTACTGGCAATAAGGTTAACACCAGGAAGAAGTGATTAGATACTTTGTGAAGATCGGGGAAGTTAAGAGAAAGTGCCTCACCCTTAGCTGTGAAGGAAGTTATGGGAGTCATAACACCCAATAAAGATGTGTCTATTTGCTTCACTTTTCCTTTAAAGTGGTAAAGAGCAGTGGCAAGGTATGCTGCTGTGCTCCTTAATCAGTGGGAGATATCTTTTCACTTTGTGTTTTTAAGAGAAAGGTGAGACAAGCGCTCCTGCTTTAGCTGAAGTTGCTGGTACCACTTATTTCATGTAAATATGGTTGTTCCCTTAGACTTAACAACTTGAAACTTACAAATTGCCTTAAGAATTAGTGCATGAAGGTGTAAATAGGTCCAAAGAGATAGTAAAGTAATTAGAGTTCATTGACTTTTCAGATTTTCATACCCTTTTCAGATTTTATATTCTTTTAAAACAACTTAGGTAAATTGTTCTGGGTTATGATATCAATTTAAATGCATTTCAAAATGCTATCAAATTTTCCTTGTTATTATTTATCCAATTGGCAATTGATTAATGTATTCTACAGTGCTGGGAATCAGACCCAGGGGCTTGCATCTGCTAAGCCTGTATACCTTCAGTCCTCACATACTACTTTTTTTTTTTTTTTTTTGAGGTCTTGTTATGCAGTTCAGGCTGTCCTTGTGCTCACTTTTGTAGCCCCTAGACTGATCTTGAACTTCCAGTGATCTTCCTGTCTCAACCTCCTGAGTGCTAGAATTATAGATGTGCTCCACCATGCCTGATTATGGGGCCAGCACGGCATTTAGAGTCAGGGATCGAACTCAGGTTCCTGTGTTTTCCTGCCTCTCAGCTATCTCTCCAGCCCCTTGTTTTTGTCTTTTTTGAGACAGGGTTTCATTATGCAGTTCAGGCTGGCCTTGAATTCACTTTGGACCCCAAGCTGGCCTGGAACTCAGTGATCCTCCTGCCTCAGCCTCTTGTGTAGGTATTACTTTTTTTACAGTGAAGAAAAACATACTGAAGCGGTCAAGGAAATAGAATTAGGAAAAGTGAGACTGTAGAGAGCTCCATTTGTGAGTGGTCCCCACTTGATTGGTTGTAGTAGGGATAAAAAGGAAGAGAAAAATGAAAGATTTGCTCAAGAAATATACTAGCATGGGCCCGGCGGGATGGCTCAGTGGTCTAAAGCGCCTGCTTGGGAAAGGCTTGGGCGGCTTCAGGGACCGCAGTTCAATCCCCGGCACCACATGCTGCGCCAGCCCTGCCCTCGGAGTGGGCTAAGCCGGCCATAAAAATGAGTGAATAAACAAACAAAGGTTCTGAAACAAGAAAAAAATAAATAAAATAAAATAAAAAATTAAAAAAAAAAGAAATATAGTAGCATGACCTCAGTGGGTGGGCATGGAAAGTGGCAGTAGCAGGACAGTTCAAGGAAGTGGAAGTGTCTGTTAGGGAACCTACTTACCTCTACACTTAAGTGAGTGCCTGACATCAAAGTGAGCTGGCGTAGATGACCTCATACCATTGATGCTGCAGTGTGTGGAAAACACTCATCAACATTAAGTCTTCTCCAGGACTTAAGTGTTCAGACTAACTGCCCTATGTGAGAATGTGGGGCAGAATAAGATGCTTGCTATTAGGAAGTTACCTTTGGACCAGTTGTTATGATGTAAATCTGAGGACTTGGGTTCTAGTCCCTTCTCTGTCATTAAAAGTCTCTGGACTAATGTCCTCAACAGAATGACAATATATGTGCATGTGTACATGTATGTATACATCCCTCTGCCCCCAGCACTCCTTTTTTTTTTTTTTTTTTCTTGTGGTACAGGGAACAGAACTCTGAACCTTGTACTTGCCAGGCAGGTGCTTATGCTGCTAAGCTATATCCCCGGCCCCTCCAGCACTCCTTTAAATGCTCGTAGTCTACTGCAGTGTTACTGTTTGTTCTGTGTCTGCTACTTTTCACTAGCCTAAATGCATTAAGAGCAATAATGCCGCTTTCTTATGTTTATTTTTCCCCACGTTTATATCCTCAGAATTTTACTGTATTTTGATCAAATTGGGTAGTTAATAAATTGTTGAAGTTAGTGTTTGTATTTTTTGATCAGTGTTACATGTCTGTATCTAATAATCTCAGCAATGACTTTGAAGATAACAATATGCAATATAGTATGCACTGTCAGTTTTCTATACCTTGTTTTGAAATTCTCAATTTATTTTTTTAAATTCTCTTAAAAATAAAAATAGCCGGGCGTGTTGGCGCACTCCTGTAATCCCAGCTGGGAGGCTGAGACTGGCGGATCAGTGCAAGTTCGAGACCAACCTGGGCTACAAAAGTGAGCTCAAGGTCAGCCTGAACTGCATAACGAGACCCTGTCTCAAAAACACAAAAAAAAGCCGGGCGTGGTGGCGCATGCCTGTAATCCTAGCACTTGGGAGGCTGAGGCAGGAGGATTGGTGCGAGTTCGAGACCAGCCTGGGCTACAAAAGTGAGCTCAAGGCCAGCCTCAACTGCATAGCGAGACCCTGTCTCAAAAAGACAAAAAAAGAAAGAAAAAATGACAAAAAATAAATAAACAAAAATAGATAAGTGTTGAACAAAGGGATGATTTTTCCTCTTTCCTTGAAGAAGATGAAGATACTAGCACTTACCTTATGAGGCAGTATGAGATAATATGAGATCCTCAGAGACTGGCTCCCTAAAGAGTTTGTTCCTAGGAAGTGCTTTCCCACAGCATAGCCTGAGTGGGCCCTGAGTTTTAAGTTTTTATTCTGTTCCCCTCCCACAAAATGGGTGGAAAATGGCCCAAGAGTCCTTAGAGGAGAATAGGATTTACTGGACACCAGAGCCAGTAAATCATTCCTCATTTTAAGAAGCCTCAGTTAATTCCTGAACAGTAGGCAACTGCAATCATGTTCTCTTGCTGTGAAGCATGAGCCACCTGTAATATCCCTAGGCTTTTGCAGACTGGTTTCTTTCTTTTACTGTAACATTTCATCTTAGAATGATTGAAAAGCCTCTTCTTGGGTAGATCTAGTAATGTTACCTTAATTCCTAGCCTTTTGAGACATAATTAGAATTCTTTTTTTTTTTTTTTTTTCATAATTAGAATTCTAATGCTTATCCCCTCTATAATAGTCTTTGTCCACCTAAGCCTCTGTGCCATGGGTTGGGGATGGGGTTGTTTTGTTGTTTTGTTTTGTTTTTTGATTTGTAAGTTTGAGGTGGAACCCAGGGACACTCAACCCTGAGCTACATCTCCAGCCCATGTTATGTTACATCATTACATGTTGAGACAGGGTCTCCTTGATTTACTTGTGTTGACTTTGAATTTGATCTCCTGCTTTAGTCTCCTGAATAGCTGGGACTACAGGCTTATATGCAGTCTTCCATTCTTCTATTTTAGCATTAAATTATTCTTTTATTAAGACAAAGTCGTGTTTGTAGTCCTAGCTGGCCTCAGACTTGCTATTTAGCCCAAGCTGGGCTTGAACTCTCAGTCATCCTGCTTCAGATCTCCCAAGTGCTGGAAATGTAGGCATGCTGCCACATGCATGGCTATTTGCTTTTCAAGGTTGACTAAGCAATCACTAGAAAAAAAAAAAAAAAAGAAGCTTCCCTAAAAGATAATTCACATATCATAATTTTTTATTCTTTTAACTGTAGACTGACTACTAACAGTAGGTCAGTTTAGCTCGACAGTTTTAACAAATTACTGGGGCTGGGGAGATAGCTCCGAGGCACAAGTGCCTGCTGGGCAAGTGCAAGGTCGTGAGTTCGAACCCTGGTCCCACAAAAAAAAAAAAAAAAAAAAAAATTACTGTGTATTCAAGATGTTAATGAAGGAAAAGGAGGAGAGGCAGCATGATATGGGAGCTGTGCTTTCTGCTTAATTTTCCTGTAAACTCAAAATAAAGTAAAAATAGTCCAAAAATAAAGTTTACTGAGGAAAAAAAAAAATCGAAGCTCATTAGGCACTTTCTGCTAGTCTTTTGAAATGAGTATGTAGTTTTGGTCCTTTTTCTCTGTTCCTATGGTGTATTATCACTGATTCCAGATATTTAATGAACCTTTAGTCATGAGTTTCCTCTTATTAAGTATAATACTATTGCCGGGCGTGGTGGTTTACGCCTGTAATCCCAGCACTCGGGAGGCTGAGGCAGGAGGATCGGTGCGAGTTCGAGAACAGCCTGGGCTACAAAAGTGAGCTCAAGGCCAGCCTCAACTGCATAATGAGACCCTGTCTCAAAAAGACAAAAAGAAAAAAAAGTATAATACTATTGATATGATGCTATGTTAAGTCTTCTGTGTTTTATTGAGGACTTTTCCATATACATAAAACGCCCTTTTGTTTTCTTTGGTTCTCTTTATTGGGCAAATATTGGCCTCATAAAGCTAGTTGGGAAATGATCTCTCTATTTTTTGGAACAACTTGTTCTTTTCTTTCTTTCTTTCTTTCTTTCTTTCTTTCTTTCTTTCTTTGTGCCAAGGACCAAACCCAGGGCTTCCAGCTCACTGGGCAAGCATTCTACCACTGAGCCAAATCCCCAGCTCCCCTCCCTTTTTTTTTTTTTTTTTTTCCTTGTGGAACTGGGGATCAAACTCAGGACCTTTCACTTGCCAGGCAAGCACTCGTGCCCCTGAGCTATCTCCCACCCTCTCCCCAGCTCCTTTTGGAAGAATTTGTGAAGCATTAGTGTTCTTTAAATGTTTGGTTAAATTTACCGATGAAATCATCTGAACCTGGACTTCATTTCAGTCTCTTTACAGTTGTTACAGGTCTATTCAGATTTTCTGTTTCTTTTTGAGAAGAAACTCCCCACATCCAGTACTGAGATTGAACTGAACCAAGGGCTTTTGTGCTGAGCTACATGCCCAGACTTGTTACATGTTTTTGAGAAAAGGTCTTGCTAACTCACTGAGTTCCCCAGTTTGGGCTCAAACTTGCAACTCTCCTATCTCAGCCTTCCTTAGTACTGGCATTTTTCTGCTTTGGAAAGGAATTTGACCATTTCATCTAATTTTTTGGCATGTATTTTTTCATCATATTTCCTTATAACCCTTTTTTATTTCTGTAAGGTTAGTATTGGTGACCTCTGATTTAGATTCTGAATTTAGAGTTTTTAAATGCTTTCAAGGTTGATCTTTTTTTTTTTTTTTTTGTATTTTAGGGAAGGATCTACAGGGTGTTCAGGATCTCACTACTAGATCAGACTCCTAGTGATCCGCCTGTTTACAGCCTCCCAATTGCTGAGATTATAACACACCCAGTCTCAATTGCTGTTCAGTGTGCCCCGGGGGGCAGGGCCAGCACTGCAGGTCCAAGAATTGAACCCTCAGCCCTTGCACTTGTTTGCAGGTGCTTTAATCGGTGGAGCTATTTGGCCAGCCCTTCCCATAAGTTTTAGTGTTGTCTTTCGCTTTTATAGGTCTTAAAAATACTTTTTTTATTTTTTATTTTTAAAATATTTATTTATTTGGTAGAAGGTCTTGCTACACAGCTCAGATTTGTAGTGATTCTCCAGTCTAAGCCTCCCCAACTCTAGGATTACAGGTGTGCACCACCATGCCCAGTTTCAGCAGCCAGCTCAGCACAAGGCTGGCATGGCGTGCAGTACTGGGGATCAAACCCAAGTCCTTGCACTTGCCAGGCAGGCACTTAGACCACGGAGCTATCTTCTCAGCCTCAAAAATATTTTAAAATTTTCTCTGCAATCACAATCACAATATAATTTTTTAAAAAATAGTTTTCTGATTTGCCTTGTAACTACAGTCTTTATTAATCCAATCATTATATATAAATGTTTACCTGTTATTTTTATTTAGTACTTTTTCCTATAGACTAAGAATAATATAACACTCTTTCAGAACTTATTTTCTACAAGTCATTACATTTAATATCAGTTTGACCTAGAAAATGTTATGAATGTGTACTTAACAGAAAAGTATTAGTGTGTTTTCATTTGCTTATAATCAGTAGTTTCTAACATTTTAAAAATAGTAATGAAGATAGTATTGGAGAAGCTCCACTCAAATCTGAGGTCTTTAAAGTTCCTTTCTGAAAGAGGTTGTCTGCAAGGTAAGATAAAGTCAGTGGCTGGCAAGCTTCTCCTCCGAGAGTGTTCCTTGGAGCCCACTGTCCTCAGCTCACAAATGTGTTCTGGGGTAGAAAAAGAAGTAAAATGGATAGTGAGCAAAGAGGTACACTGTTTCAAAGCTAGCTACTGCAGTGTCCATGTGGCTCTGTGTCAACAGAAATAAATAATTAGAACAAGAAAAATCTCAATGTTTGAGTTACTTTCCTAGTTTTCCTTAGAGTTTCTGTTGGTGTATAAAAGTCAGTATTGTCAATTGGCCATATTTAAGATGCTTCCTCATAGAATAAATATGAGGAGAGATCTGGAAAATGATATGATTACCTATGAGTTTGTGAAAATTTTGTGAATCAGGAAGAATATTTTTTAGTCCAGAGATATTTAAGGAATTTGTGGAATTGATTTCAGTTTGAGCTTCTGGTTCATGGTTCCCCTGTCCATTGCTCACGTCTTCTGAAGCACAGAAAGCTGAGGTGGTGAGGCATCTACTGAACTACATTTGTATAATAGTTTTGGCCCATAGAGTGTGCTCTTTTATAGGTTTTATGCTCAAGATTTACAATAATCGTCTGATACACATTACTCTTCTGAAAACTAGTATACTTATCAAACTTTGACAAAGGCGGATGTGGTGGTGCGTGCCTGTGATCTCAGCACTCAGGAGGCTATGGCAGGAGGATCACTGTGAGTCCAAGTCAAGTCTGAACTACATAGCCAGCCTCTGTCTCAAGAGAAGGCACACTCACTGACAACATGAGCATGCGTGTGCGTGTGCACACACACACATACACACACCAGAACAACTCATACTTGCAACAAAATAAAAAGTTGAACCTCTTACTAAAGAAAAATTGAGCTAGAGAACTGTGGTTACTTTTTTAATATAATTTTTTAGGTAGTGACATATAGGAACCCTGGATTTATTTACTATGCCTTTTTTTTTTTTTTTTTTGAGACACAAGGCCTTGCTACACAGCTCAGGCTGGCCTTGAACTCACTTTGTAGCCCAGGCCTAATCTTCAACTTGCAATGATACTCCTATCTCAGTTTCTTGAGTGCTGGAATTACAGGCATGCATCACCATGCCTAGCCCTCTTTCTCATTTAAAAAAGAAAAGAATAAAATAGTTCTAATTAAAATATTTTGCTCCCATAAAGAATAAGCAGTTATAACTTTTGCTTGATTTTTATGACTGCTAAATTTGTTTTAAAAAATTAAGGAAGTCTGTGAGATACACTGTTTCTCTTATTGCCTTCCCAAAGGCAGCCATACTTGAAATAATTAAAAACAACAATACATGAGGTATTAGATTATAGTATTGTGTGATTGATGACTCATTTTATGCATAGAGAATAGCTGTCATTATCCTACCCATATATTTGATAATATATTATAATATACTGTTTTGTTTTTTTTTGTAGTGCTCAATATTGAACCCAGGGCCTCATGAATTCTAGCCAAGTGCTCTACTGGTGAGCCACTTTCCTACAATTACATAATATACTGCATTGCAGAAACTATAGAAATAACAAATTTAATGCATTGTAATAATTCATAATTCATAATATTGTGATACCATTGATGAGATATCAACATAATTTAACATTTTTCAAATAGTAAGATGTGGGTAAAGACCATCCTGCAACTGTTGTCTCATAGTTGAATCTGAAAAGCTTCCCAAAGACTACAGATTGTTATATTAGAATAAAAACCTGATGAGGCACAATGGAAATGCTATTGAAAAGCTGAAACTTACTTGGTGATGGTAAGCTAGCTTTTAAGATGCTAGTGGATTACATACCTATGTCTGTTGATCTATACTGATTTGATGATGAAAATATGTAATGCAACCATTGTTAAGTTCTTCTTGTTTTGAAATTCTGTACTATATGTACTCTTATTACTGTTTTTTCTATCTTTGTTTCTACTATTTTTACTCTTTAAAATAAAATTTTTTAAAAATGCATGATAAATTTATGCATAGGCTATTATTCAGCTGTAAAGGAAGATACTCTCATGGTTATTATAGGTAGATGGATGAAGTTACAGACCACACTTATAAGTGAATAAATAAGACTTAGAAGGTAAACATCACATTATTTCCCTAGTGTGAGAACCTTAATGAGTAAATAAAATCTGAAAGGTACAATTAAAAAAAAAAAAAAAAAACATGCTGGTGGAAAGGACACTGCTTTCCTGCCACCCCAAGGCCTTTATCTGTCTCATCTCATAGCCACCTGTACAGTGCTGGATGCAGTGGTTAACCATCAGGGTATAAGTGGGTCTGCTACATGTGGTTCATTCATATTCCAAGTGTGGCTTTGTTAGTATGGAGTACTGATCTAGCCTGTGTGAGCCTCTGGGCTCAATCCCTGGCAAGGGAGGGAAAAGACGAAGGAAGGAAAATTTGAGCTTTTTTTTTTAACTTAACTATTATACTTAGCAATTATTTTATCTCTAGAGTCGTATTTGGCATTGTGTGTATCAATAGTTATTAAACAAGTGCAAATCAATTTTTAGATACAAATGAAATGTACCTTTGAGTTTTGTTAACTGAAGAGATGTCTATGTTTATTTTAGTGATTTGCTAACATTTGGGTTTTCATTTTTCTCCTTTTCAAAAAGTTCTGGGAACTGGAGAGATAGCTCAGCAGTCTAAGCACCTGCCTAGCAAGTGCAAGGACCCAGGTTTGAACTCCAGTAGTGCATGCCATACTATTTCTGGAACCCCAGGCCCACTTTGCTGGCCCAAGGTGGTGCATGCCTGTAATCCCAGCACTGGGGAGGCTGAGAAGGGAGGATCACTATGAATAGTTTGAACTTCATGGTAAGACCCTGTATCTCATAACTAACTAACTAACTAACTAAATAAATAAATAAATAAATATTCTTTTTTAGTACAAACTGATGCGCCCAGTTCATTCAAGTGGCTCCTTTATTTGGATGTTTTCAGCCTTTTGCTAGCACAAGTAATACAGCAGTGGTTAAGCTCATATGTCACCTTCTATATGTACCAATGTAGCTGTGGAATATATCCTGAGAGATAAAATTCCATTAAAATAGATGATGTGTGCTTTTGTAATTTTGATAGCTGTGGCCAAAGTACTTCCCGGAGATAACTGATCATAACAATTTATATTCCACCAGCAGTGTTGGCAGTGTTACCACTTTTTAAATGTTCACCATTTTACATGTGAAAATGTGATCTGTGCATATATATCTTAGAAATATAGGTCTATATTTTAGAATATACAAGGTCTTGCTACTTTAAGTTGGCCTCACTACATAGCTCATCCTGGTCTTGAACTCAAATTACATTGATCCTTCTGCTTCAGCCTCCTGAGTTCTTAGGTTATAGGCAAGCTCCACCACACCTGTCTTTTTTTTTTTTTTTTGTATGAATTTTAATAATTTCTTTTATTAGTACATGTCTGGAGTATATAATGTTTACATCATGTAATCTTAGTATTGCATTTTCTTCTTTATAAATGACTTTAGGTCTTAGCAGTATTCCTGTTGGTACACTGAAGGCATAAAACTTGTATTCTCTGAAGGTTTTGTTTTTGTTTTTCTTTTTGAGATAGAACTTCTCTACGTAGTTCAGGTGATACTTGGATTCACTGTGTAGCCCAGACTAGTCTTGAACTCATGACCCTCTTGACTCAGCTTCTCAAGTACTAAGATCACTTAAGTTTCATTAGTTCAATCTCCTGCCTTATTTACTGTTTGGCTTTTTAATTTTTTTCGGTGCTGAGATTGAAACATGGGTCTCATGTGTGCAAGGCAGTGTGTACCACTGAGCTCTGCCCTAGGCCCCTGATTTCTGTTGTTTTTCTGGAGGTAGAATAAAGGTCCTCACAAATGCTAAGCATGTGTTCTCTCGTGAAGCTACAAGCCAGCCTTTCTCTGATTGTGATTTTCATTAAAAAGCTAGGCATCACCTGGAGCTTCACCAAATAAGTAGAGCAGATACACTGTTTAGAAATTTAAGAAAAATGCCTAGCTCTAATGTAGTGAGATATACTGTGTTATAGCTTGTAAAAACGGGCTCCATTAATATGTTCCAAAAATGGTTTCAACAGTGGTATTATTAGAATAAGTATACTTCTTTAGGAACCATTTACCTAATGTATAAATTCAAGTTCACATGTTTAAAAATTCATCATCTCTATAGTTACATCTTATATGAAAAGTGGGGGAAGATTTCAAAACTAAAGAACGGAGAAGATTAAATTACTTTGCCAATCGCCTAATACTGTGCCTAGGCATTTAACAGATACTGAGATACTGAGTAACAGATACGGAGAAGATGTTCTTGTGACTCCAGTAGGCACACACAGAAATCTACTGAGACAGCCTAGGATTAGAATTGCAGGCTTTGAAAAGCAGGAGAAAATTATCTTGAAGATTTCAAGGACTTCCTGTGCATTCCTTTGGGTTCTAGAACTTTTAAGAAAGAAAGAAAAAAAAAAAAAAAAAAAAAAAAAAAAAAAAAAAAAAAAAAAAAAAAAAAAAAAAAAAAAAAAAAAAAGGGCCCGGCAGGATGGCTCACTGGTCTGAAGCGCCTGCTTGGGAAAGCTTGGGCGGCTTCAGGGACCTCAGTTCAATCCCCGGCACCACATGCTGCGCCAGCCCTGCCCTCGGGGCGGGCTGAGCCGGCCATAGGAATGAGTGAATAAACAAATAAAGGTTCTGAAACAAGAAACAAATAAATAAAAAGAAAAAAAAGCATATGTTGTAGAGGTCAGGCTCAGTGGTATAAGTGCCTGCCTGGCAAGCACAAGGTCCTGAGTTCAATCCCTGGTATTGGCACAAAAAAAAAAAAAAAAAAGAAAAAGAAAAAAGAAAGAACTTT